>JBBPLW010000556.1:0-11887 GCA_038089995.1 Tylopilus balloui | reverse complement strand
TTCAAATGGTCCATGATGGGTGATAAAAGCTACTTTTCATTGATGGCCATCTTTGATTCTGATGTTGTTATATTTTCACTGAACATTGAATTTGGTGAATATGTTGGCTCCTCATAGCTCAACTAGGAGGTCACCAATGAAGGGAAGAGGGTAACCATCATGAACAGTGTTCATTGAGATACTGGTAGTCTTGGCAGGGTCTTAGTTTTCTATTCTTCTTTTTAATAAAGAAGAAGGGAAAGGCTTAAGAGAAGTTTGATGGGTAAATTTTCCCAGATGTGAGGTTTTTGTTAATAAATTCATCAGTTGCTTTGTATTCTTCAGGGAAAAGGGAATATAGTTTCCCAATCTTTGGGATGAATGACTTCTTCATGTTGATTTTGTGGTTGTGAGGTCTAGAAAAAGAAACATGTTTGGCTGACTCTTTCAAGAAGATAGATGTGAATTCTTATATTCTAGGGGAAAGGTTACTTTTGGTTTTAAGGGTTCTTGTGTGATTGCAAGTTTCATGGCTTGTGTGAGTCAATGGATAATGATAGATGAAGATGGGACTAATAGAGCTCCACATTGAAGAAGTTGTCCAAGGGTTTTTGGTCTGTAAGTGGAAGTGGATTGCTTATGGATAATGTCATGCCCTATATGGTTTTCATATGTACTCTCTAGATAATTGAATCCATCCATTCAATTATTATAGTCAGAAAGTTTTTCATCAGTTATGGAGTCAACATGGATATGCTATGATAGGGGACAAACTCTTTGGAATAATGAGTCATGATGGGAAAGATCCAAAGAGTGAGAGAAATAAAATTCTTTGGATCAATTGGTGGATTCTTCTATAGAGAGGGTTTTCCATATCCAATCTATCATGGGGTTGTTCTCTTTTAGCCATGGAAGGCCAAGGATCACATTATCTTGTCTAAGAGACACGACATGGAATACTACCTTGTGGGTAATCCCCTCAATATTGAGGAACAAGGCGATTGCTTTGGTGATAACTCCCTTTTTGTTTAGAGAGTTATCAGAATTTCATGCATAGAGGAATTCCTTAAGGGTATTGGTAGAAAGGTGATGTTTGTATACAAACTCCCAGTCAATGCAGTTGATATCAGTGCTGCCATCTATAAGGGTGTGGGTGTTGATGGTTTCAGAGTATATAAAGGTTCTATCACTTGAACTGGAATTTGCAAAGCTTTAGTGATAGAAGATACCAAAATACTTTCTACAGAAGGGATAGCTCATGTTGGTTGAGGCCCCTGTTTTAAAAATTCTTTCCAAATCAGATCTTGCAGACCCCAAAGCCATTCCCTTCATTCTCTACTTCTTTGAGTTTTGGGGTTTCTTTTTCATCATGAACCAGCTGGGTTCATTTCTCTGCTAGAGCAGATCTTGAAGTTCCTTGTGAAAAAGTCATGCATGTGGTGGCTGAATGGCCTGGTTTTCTACAATAGAAGCAGAGACATTTCTTGATATATCTCTTCTTTTCTTCAGAGATAAGCTTTGAGACCTTTACTATGTCCATGTCCATGACATTATGGTCTCATATTGGTTTCATGGTTATGTTGTTTTTGTGCTGAAAGTAAATCTGATAAGAGGGACATTGGTTACATTTGATTACTTCTTGGGCATGGTCATATTGGATCTGGAAGTGGATGGCTTTCTCATACCACTCTGTGATTGTCCCTGGAACTTTGTCTATCAAGTAAATGTAGATCATGAGTTTAGTTGGGATTTTCACTGCAAAGAATTTGATGAGGATATTGTCATTAGAAGTGTTGACTTGGACTACACAGTTTTTGAACTCCACAATATATTTGATAAGGTTCAGGGAGAAGGTCCCATCTCATTTAGGGACCATTCACTTGGTTGCAAGCCAGGAGATGGCATTGCCTATAGTGTCTTGGTGCTTAAAAGTGGCTTTGAATTCTTTGACATAATTGGCAAATGTGCTGAGTGTGAGGGTGGTACCAGAGATAGACTTTTGATGGAACATGTTTGCCCAAGAGAAGGCCAATTTCTTTGTCATGTAAGAAAGGGCAAAGGTAATTTGTTTGTCATCAATGTCATAGACCTTAGAATTTATGTGAAGGTAAAATTGAACCAAGTTAAGCCATGGGATGGCCATTTCATATGAGCCATCATAAACTTCAGGGATACCTATGTGGAATTCTACTGGCTTGGTAGTCATCTTGGGTAATATAGGTTGGTGAGGAGGAGGAGGTATGAAGAAGAGAGGGGATTGTTGGGCAATGGGAGTAGGAGAGGGAGGAGTAGGAGGACAAGGGATGACTAAGGAAGTGGAGAGCTGATGAGCAAGATCTAGTGATATGAGTTGTTCCTCTTGTGTGGAAACTGAGATATCTAGGTCAAGGGTTATTTTCTCCTTAGTAGATATCTCAAAGTCAGATGAGGGATTTGTGGTGGGGAGTGCCAGCTACTAGGTAAGTTTGACCTGATGGTAGTGGAGGACTATATCAAAGATAGCCTCTTTAGAGATCTTGTCCTTTTGTTATGTTTTTGTCAGGTAGACTTGAATATAGTCCTTTATCAAGACTAAGACAAGAGGAGGCATCATGTGATTGTGAGACTGACAAGGGACTGAGGTAGATAAAGAACTAAATGTGATGAGAAACATCTGAGGAAATGATGAGAGAACTGTTGAGAATGTCTTGAATAGTGATGAGAGTTCCCAGACTTTAATTGAGAGATTTCAAAGGAGATGATGCTATTTCTAAGAAAAGGACAAGATACAAAATAGAATACAGAGCTTGAGTATATATACTACTGGGATGCAATTTAGGGCAGATGAGGAAATGCTGACTAATTACTGACTGATCAAGAAGATAAAAATAGAGTGAGATAATAAAGCAGCAATGAAACCTGGAAGAGAAAAGTGGAAGATGAAAAAGTTCTGTTAAAAGTACAGGTAAAAGATGAAGGCTTTGCTGGGACTTGAACCCAGGGTCAAAGATAATAACTAGGAAAGGAGCATAGTCAAGTAAAAGGAAAGGAGTAATCATAATAGTAATAATGAGATCTGTTGGGGTGACTGCCTGCTAGTTGGCACATGTACTGTATTAGTTAATATTTATAAGAAAGTTAAATATGTTGAGTTGCCATAAGGCAAGAAGATTGTTGACTCAGCATTGATGTTAATGCTACAAAGAAACAAAATGAGAAATGGATGCATGACAGAGTTAGGGAGGGCAGTTTGCACATTCTGAAGATGAGAGATTTGTAAGAAGGCATGATATAGAGAATGGAGGGGGCTAGTTGGGTCCAGGTATGATTCAATGGCCATGGCTAGGCCAGGGTTACAGATGTAGGTTTTGAAGTGATTAATGGTGAGTTTATCAGGAAAGTTGTCATGTAGATGATATGTGCAGAGGGATATATTAATGTATTGAATCTTGACAAGGAAGGTAGCAATGGAAACAGGGGATAATTCAGGCATAGGGAAGCAAGAGCTTCAACTGGGGACTGCCTTGTTGGATGCTGGGGAAAAAGGTCAAGACAAAATGTGGGAAATAAGACTAGGATCTATGGTAAGAAAGAAAACAGATAAAGAGGAGGTGATTGAGGACATGACAGTTTAGTGGAAACAAGTTCTGGAGGGAAAAGTTTTCAGATGTTACCTTTTATAAACATTCAAGGTAGAGTTAGCATTTTTAAAGTTCTATTCTAGAATCCATGAGTCTTCTTTGATGGAGTATCCTTTTCATCAGACCAGGAAGAAATGGGATTGCAGAGTTCTAGAGTAATATAGAATCTTCTTGTCTTCATATTTGTCTTTGCCATCTATTAAATCCAGTGGTGGCAAAGGGAAGTTCTTTCCATGATTTTCATTTTCTTGATAGAGGCTAAGAAGGAAAGCTAAGAAGAGAAGCATGGAAAATGGGGTTTCTAGGTCTTTGAAAGTTAGAGTTGGAAGATTACTAAGGAGAGGGCTTTGGTGATGGTGAAGAGGCCTTTCCATTTAGATGTAAACTTTGGATTGGTTATGTGTCATTTGAGGTTTTAGGTTTCAAGCCATATTTTATCCCCTTTGATAAAAGGGGTATATGAGTAATGGGAATGAGACTTCATCACCTATCAAGTGAGGTCATGAGTAGTGAGTGCATTGTCACATGCTGCAGAAAGGGATTTTAAATAGGTAGATACCATGGGAGTGAAGAATTTGAGGATAATAGAAGGTAGGGCATGGGGATCATAGTCCATTGTGGGAAAAAACAGAGATTTGCTGGTGATGAAATGAGATTGGTAATTGTGGGCAAATTTGGCATAGAAAATCTTATTGAAGCGACTACCCAACGAAGGGGTCTACTTACCCTGCGAGAACAAGTGAGTAGACTACCCGAAGGCTGGAAGGGTAGGAGCTAGGGCTGGTAAAAGCTCTAGACGGTTTCCAGAGGTATTCAAGTAGCAGGGTGAGAATAGCTCTACCTTCAACACTGAGAATATGGTGGTAAAGGGAAGAGAACAAGACTGGGGGTTTCCCATGCCTAAGTCCTCCTTATATACATTTCTATTGTATGTACATGTTGTGGTCTTATCTAGATTAACCTAACTTCTAGAGATAAGAGGGCATAATGCTATTGGTAGTTACCATATATGTGAGCAAAGCCTAGATAAGGGTCTAGGGTTGTGAGTCATGATGTATAGCCTTGCATAGCCATGGAATGGAAGAGAAGCATGTGATGCATGAGGCATACATGAGGCATGTTGCAGAATGGAAGCATAGCCATGAGGTTGTGGTGAATTATGAGGCGTGACACGTCATGATGTGGCAGATCTTGAGATGCATGTCCTAATTAGGGAGGCACTCACGTAGAGGCACTGCATCCTAATAAGGAACGTGACCATGATATTACATAAGCGTGACTTGTGTGACTGCTTGAGGTTCTATGGTACGAGTGAGCGTGTAGAGTGAATAAGCCCTTGGAAAAATGCAGAAAAATGTGGAGAAAATAGGTTTCGTAACACTTATTGGCCTAGGAGGATGGATTATCTCCACAGAATATCTGGAGATAGATTTTAATTTCTTGGTTGATGTGTTTAGTTTCTTTGTCTGTTTAAGGGTGATACATGATAGAGAGAGCAAGTTCATCATATTTGAAGATTTGTCCTAAGGCATGGGTGAAGGCTAAGGTAAACTGTGGGCCTCTGTCAGAGATGACTTTGTCATATAAGTTATACTAGAGATAAACTTTGTGAAAAAAGAGGTCAACAACCCCTTTGATGGTAATAGTTTTTTTTGTGGGGCAAAGAGTTACTCTCTTAGTAAGCCCTTGGTTGACCATGACCAAAAGGGAATCAAAGCTCTACAAAAGGAGAAGGTTGGTGATAAGATTACAGGAAATCTGTCGGAAAGGATGGGAAGCAGAAGAGGGGATAGAAATAGAGGAGAGGAGTAGAAGGGTATGTGTTGGCCTTGTTTTGCTGGCAATTAGCACAACCTTTGATATATTTGCAACAAAAGGCAGTGAGGTAGGGTCACCAGAATCCCATAGAGATGAGTTGGCAAGTTTTAAGATATCCTGGGTGACCTGCAATGTTGTGATCATGATAGCAATGGAGAATGTCCTATTGGAGTATTTCTACAGGGGGAATATATATACAATCCTTATAGATAAGGACACCATCAGTTAATTTCCAGTTTGCAAGACAGAACTTGAAAGTAGAGGGGATATCTTCCTAGAGAAATTGGAGATATTGGATAACAAGGAGATCAGATAGAAAGTTATTGGTGATTTTGGTGGTGAGTGCTGTGTCAATAACATTGATAAAAAGTGAGGGTGGAAGGAGGGTGATTCCTTCATTATCTATGTTGAAAGGAGAAAGAAGGTCTAGATGATAAGAGAGAGCATCTGAACTGGCAAGGGTATGACTGGGGACATGGATTAGTTTGAGATTGTAGTTGGTGAGGTCAAGGAGCCAATAGCTTTGGGGTTGATTGAGGTTTTAGGTAGAGTAGAAGTATGTGAGGTTTTTATGGTAGGTAAAGACCTATGTAGAAAACTAGGAGCTGACAAGGTATTGTTGCCAGGCTTTAAGAGTATAAAGGATGATGAGAAGTTTGTGATCATAGATGTTGTAGTTCTGCTTTGCTAGGTCAAATGATTGGGATAAGTATGAACAAGGGTGCCACTTGCTGTTAGTGTTAGTTTGAAGAAGGATGCCTCCAGAGATAAACTTGGAGGCATTGGTGGCAATAGCAAATGATTTGATAAGGTCTGGCATGATCAACACAAGTTTTAAGAGGAAAAGAGATTTGAGGGCATCAAATGCTTGTTGACACACAAGCATTCAAGATCAAGAAGAGGATTTCTTGGTAAGGTCAATGAGAGGTCATGCTATGGTTAAGTAATTTGGAATGAATCTATAATAAAAGTTTGCAAAGCCAAGGAAGAAGCAGATTTCTTTGACTTTGGTGGAGATTAGCCATTTGGTGATATTGTTGAGCTTGATGAGGTCCATAGAGATTTGTCTGGGGGATACAATCATCCCTAGGTAGTCTATATCCTTAGCTATGAACTGACATTTTTTCAGATGGAGATGGAGGTTGAGATCTTGCATCTGTTGCAAGATTTGTTTGGTATGTTTCTGGTAAGTTATTTCATCTGGAGAGAAAATGAGAAGGCCATCCATATAGACAGCCAGCCATCCTTCTGCTATCATGATCATGTTGTGGAAAGAGTCATTCATAAATCACTGGAATGTGGTAGGGGAGTTCACGAGTCCAAAGAACATGATGGTAGGTTCAAAGAGGCTTCAATAAGTAATGAATGCTATCTTCCACTGGTGACTGTTCTTGATTCTAATGTTATTTTTGTATCTTCATTGAACATCAAATTTTGTGAAGTGATTAACACCTCAGAGTTTATTGAGAAGGTCACCAATGAGGGGTAGAGGATAACCATCCTAGATGGTATGCTTATTGAGGTATCTATAATCTTGGCATGGGTGGAGTTTTCCATCCTTTTTCTTGATAAAAAAAAAAGAAGAGACTTATGGGGAGTTCAAGGAATAAATCTTGCCTAATCCCAGGTGTTCATCAATGAACTCATCTGTGGCTCTCTATTCTTTGAGAGAGAGCAGGTAGAGTTTCCTGATCTTTAGGATGATTGATTTCTTCATGTTAATTTTATAATTATAGGGTCTTGACAGCAGTACATGCTCTACCCATTCTTTAGAGAAAACCAAGGTAAACTCTTGGTATTCTAGTAAGAGAGTCACTTTTGGCTTTAAGGGTTCTTAGGAGATGGCAAGTTCCATTGCCTGGGTAAGGTGATGGATGATGACAGAGAGTGTCAGAACAAAATGTACTCTACATTAGAGAAGGTAACCAAGAGTTTTTGGTCTATACAGGGCAGTGGTTTGTCTTTGGATAATATTATGTTCTTCATGATTTTCATAGATACTTTCAAGGTAGTTAGATTTGTCCATTCATTCATTATAGTTGAATAATTGTCCATCCATGATAGAATTAATGTGACCATGTTTAGGTGGAAGGTAGCTTCTATGAAATAAGGAGTAATGGTAGGATAAATTGATGGAGTGTGATGAATATAGCTCTTTAGATTGATCCATGGATTCATTGATGGAGATGGTTTTCTTTGTTCAGTCAACTATGGGGTTAATTCTTTTCAGCCATGGAAGTCTGAGAATTAAGTTATCATGTCCTAGAGCCATGATGTGGAACTTAACTTCATGAGTGATTTCTTCAATGTTAAGGAATAGAGTGATGGACTTAGTAATCACTCCCTTTTTGTTATAAGAGTTGTTCATGTTCTAGGCTTGCAGAGGGTTTTTTAGGGTTATTGTGAAAAGATGGTGTTTTTGTACAAATTCCCAGTTGATGTAGTTGATATTGGCATCACTATTGATAAGGGTATAGATGTCAACAGTTTTTAAAGTATACAATGGTTCAATCACTTGAACTGGGATTTGCAAGGCTTTAGTGACAGATGGTACAAGTATACTTCTGATAGAAGGGGTGACTTATGTCATTTGAGGCCCCTGAGTTAAAATTCCCAAACCTAATCTTTCTTACTTCAAAGTCATCTTCTTTATCTTCCACTTCTTCTAACTTTGAAGTATTTTCTTCATCACAAACTTGTTGAGTCTGTTTCTCTGCAGAAGCAGACCTTGAGGCATTTTGGGAAAAGGTAGGACATGAGATGGCCATGTGGCCAGGTTTCCAGCATTGAAAACAAAACTTTTTCTCAGCACATCATTTTCATTTGGCAAAGGTTAGTTTGAATACTTTAATAGTGTTCATGTCCATTGTGTTGGGGTCTTTGGTAGGTTTCAGGGTATGGGTTGGCTTGTGTTGGAAGTATATCTGATACATGGGATGTTAGTTGCACTTTATGACTTCTTGGGTATGGTCATACTGGGTTTGATAGTGAATGGCTTTTTTATATCATTTGTGATGGTTCTAGGGACCTTATCCATGAAGTAGATGTGAGTTATGAGTTGGGTAAGAATTTCTGTGGTAAAGAATCTGATGAGTATATCATTGTTGAAGGTGTTAGCTTGGACTATGCAGTTTCTGAACTCTGTGATGTATTCAGTAGGGCTAGAGGAGAATGTCCTATCTCATCTAGGGATTATTTGTTTTGTGGAGAGCCAGGAGATGGCATTGCCTATGGTATCTTGGTGTTTAAACACCATCTTGAACTCATTTATGAAGTCAACAATTATGCTGAGTGCAAGGGTAGTGCATGAGATAGACTTCTGTTAGAATATGTTGGCCCAGAAAAGGGCCAATCCCTTTGTCATGTAGAAAAGTGCAAAGGTGATTTGCTTATCATCAGTGTCATAGACTTTGATGTTCATGTGGAGGTAGAATTGTATAGCATTAAGCCAAGGGATGGCCATTTCATATGAGCCATCATAGGCATCAAGAGTACCAATGTGGAGTTCTATAGGTTTGATTGTCATCTTTGGGAAAAAGGGTTGATAAGAAAGAGGAGGAACATTGAAGAGGTTATTGGGTGATGGGAGTAGGAGATGGGGGAGTGGGAGGATGAGAGATAACAAAAGATGCTGACAGCTGGTAAATAAGGTCTAGTGAGATGAGGTGTTTCTCTTGAGAAAAAATAGTAATATCAGAGTCAAGAGGGGTTTCCTCTTTGGTGAATACTTTTGAATCTGACAAGGGGTCTGTTGGTAGAGAGCACCAACTACTAGGTAAGTTAGATGTGATGAGGGTGAAGGACTACATTGAAGGTAGCCTTGTAGAGGATCTTGTTCTTTTGTTACATTTGATTTGGGTAAACTAGAACATAGTTCTCTACTGAGTGAGAGAGTGACTGAGTGACAAATGACAAGTGATGAAGACAACAAGGAGGCTGACAAGGGTTACAAGGATGATGATAAGAAGACTTGAAGTATACAAGATTATCTAAGATAATAATGAGAATACTATCAAGGGTATTTTTAACAATGATGAGGAGTTCACAGACTTTAACTGAGAGGTTCCAGAGAAAAGGGTGATATTCCAAAGGAAAGAACAAGATGTGAACTACAAATACAGAGAAGGGTTTATATACTAATGAGGCATGGAAATGAAGAGCCATATCAGATAGTAATGCATTAGTCTAAAGGGTTAAGGGAAATAAAGACACATGTTGGAGACACTTGGAATGGAACAGAACAGAACAGAATAGAATGAAGTATATGAAGGGAATAGAAATGTGTTGCATTCATGCAGGTAGGCTTGAACATAGTCCTTTATGATGGGAGACAAGTGGCAAGTGTTGATGAAGGGAGATAGTCACATGTTTATAAGGTCAATGAAGGACAAGGACTAAGTGTAGCAAGGATACCCAAGGTGATGATGAGAGGGTTGTTAAGGATATCTTAAACAATAATGAGAGGTTCCTGGGCTTTAACTGAGAGGTTCCAGTAGAGATGATACTATTTCAAAGGAAAGAACAAGATGCCAAACTACTGTAAAATGGTTGAGTATATATACTATAAGGAAGTGGTTTAAGGTAAGCATGAGAATGCTGACTAAATGCTGACTGATCAGGAAAGTAAAAATAGAATGGGAAAGTAGAATGGTGACAGAACCTTCTAGAAATGAATGGAAGAAATAGAAAAGGTTCTGTTAGAAATACAAGTAAAAGAAAAGACATTTACCAGAACTCAAATCTGGAGTCAAAGATGTGTACTAAAGATGAAATGTAGTCAAAGGTAAAGGAAAAGAACAAGTTGCAACATTACCCCCCAACTACACTAAAACTCTAGTGAAGCAAGCTATAAATCAATGTTTGCATAACCTGGGGATTCTGAGGGTTTATTCCAGATGGGATTGAAATCATCATCATAGGGGTCCATAGGGGTAGTGAGAGATGGAATGTGGGCTACTAGTGATGGAATACAATGGATAGAACAGTGGAAAGAGCTGCATGATAAGAAGGAAGAGGAATGTGAGGATTATGGGATGGTAAAACTCACTCATTGAGCTTGGTAAGGGCAAGTGTTCTGAGCATGGCCTAAACTCCATACATGACAGAGAGAACATTGGTAGTAGGGGTAATTAGCCTGGATGTGGTCTAGATGATGGCAATGGAAGCAAGATTCATTGTAGTGGGGATGATTGCAAGTAATTGGGATGATGCCATGAGCTCTGGTTCAAAGGGCATCTACTCTTTCTATAACAACTAGTTCATCAGGTTCAAGAGGTGAGGAGGAGACAAAAGGGATGTGGGGATAGTAGTGAGTCTTATTAGGATAGTTGCCTGCCAGCTGTCACATATAGTGATTAAGATCGATGAGAAATTCAAACATGTCTAATTGCCAGAGGGCAATAGTAAGGGTAGATTTGACTTCTATATCAGTACTTCCCAGAAAGGATAAGAGGAATGGGTGAATAGCAGTATTGGGTAGAGTAGCATGGATGTTTTGAACTCTGGCAATTTGGAGAAAGATATGGTAGAGGGCATGGAGGGGACTGGTAGAATCAAGGTATAACTCAATAATAGCTAAACCAGGATCTCTAAGATAGGCCTTGAACCTATGAATATCTGCTTCATCTGGAAAATTATCATAGAGGCAATAAGTGTATAGAGGAATATCAATGGAATGGATATCAAGGGATATAGTAGCAACCAAGATGGAGGAAGTTCTGGAGTGAAGTAGCAAGTGTCTCATCCAGATATGGCATGGTCAGAGGTAAAAGATGATGGTTAGAGGTAAAAGATGATGGGCAAGAAGAGATGCAAGATAATAAACAAGGATCTATAGTAGACTAGGAAGGGAAAGAAGATTCAATGATAATGGATAAAGAAAAAACAGCAGAGGAGAAGGAGATTGAAGACATGGTGATTCAATGTTTAAAGATATCCAGGGGAAAGCTTTGGGGTTTGCTCTTTTATAGTTATTTAGAGTGGTGCTTGCATTTTTCAAGTCCCATTCAAAGACCCATGAGTTTTCGTCCACAGAGTATCTCTTCCATCAGATTAGGAAGGAGTGGGATTTTGGGATTCTGTGGTAACATAGAATCTTCTTGATTTCATATTCTTCTTTACTGTCTATAAGATCTGGTGATGGTGAAGGGAAGTTTTTCCCATGGATTTCATTTTCTTGATAAGAGATAAGAAGGGAAGTGAAGCGACTACCCAACGAAGGGGTCTACTTACCCTGCGAGAACAAGTGAGTAGACTACCCGAAGGCTGGAAGGGTAGGAGCTAGCACTGGTGAAAGCACTAGACAGTTTTCAGAGGTATTCGAGTCGCGGTAAGAATAACTCTACCTCTAACACTGAGAAGATGGTGGTAAAGGGAAGAGAACAAGACTGGGGGTTTCCCAGGCCTGAGCCCTCCTTATATACATTTCTATTGTATGTACATGTTGTGGTCTTATCTAGATTAACCTAACC
>JBBPLW010000555.1:0-11914 GCA_038089995.1 Tylopilus balloui | reverse complement strand
CAGAGATCTCATTCCCAACAGACCTAGACCTCTTTCTGGCTGTCCCTCTAAGCTTTCAGCCAGATCTCAGCATGCTATTATTACTCAAATCACTACAGGCAGAGCTACCAATGCTGTCCAGGCTACTGCAGATGATTAATGATAGAGAAGTTTGATAGTGACCTCCAAGAAGACCACCAAGATGTTATTATTTGTTTTCTGTCCATTCATTCGCTTTGCATGCACAAAGAACCTAAGATGAGAATACTGATCATCAAGCAAGAAAGTCTGGCAGGCCTGTCAAGTCCACCATCATAGTCATGATCAAATCTGCTTTGTCTATGATTCTGCATTGTGATTCAACTGCTGGTCACACATGAGATCATTCAAGGTCAAGGGTAAACTAGGCATGCAACACTTCTCTGCATGAAATCATATGATAGGTGCTGGAAGTGATATGTTCTCTTACATTATGTTCTTGTTTATGAGAGCAAAAATAAATATTATTAAGCTGATGCAATACTTTGCCAATTACATTGCCAAGGTATTGGGCTTTCTTTTGATCCCCATGGAGCTTTGAATAGCATGGATGCACAAGCCAAGAAGAATGATGTGAATCCTAATGCCCTAGGAAAGAAAATGGTCAAACATCTTCATAAAAGCATGAGAACCTTCCAGAAAGCAAGTCTGAATGTAGATGAGACATTCATGCTGCTCAGTGATCACTACCTCAAAGCCTAGGTAATCCTACATATTACCCATATCTCTGACCAGAATCTTCTTGAACTTTTGGATCAGTGGATGGGTTGGAAAGCAAGCACTTTGATAGAAAAATAATATTCTTCCTTGCTTGGGCTATACAAGGATGAAAAGCTTAACTTGGAGGACATCGTCATTGTGATGATCACATGGACCTCAGATTTAATTGAGCATGACTTCTCATCTTTCTCTTTTTCTCTTTAACCTCCATATTGTGAGCTGGGTAAAATCTCTTATGAAGTATACCATCAAACAATGGAATTCCCAAGAGTAATCCCAAGTGTGGAATGGAACAATCACATGACTGCCTTGTTGCACATTCAAACAAGATGTCCAAGAAATAAGAGGTGAGCATAAACCAACCTTGGGTTGTGTAACATGTCTGATGAACCTGTTGATTGAAATATCTAGCTTCTTGAAATTCTCATCTGATATTATAGAAGCTATCTGAGAGGTTTGAGAATCTGGAAACAAAACAATAACCTGGCATTAAAGAACATCAAGGTGAACAAAGAGTTTCTTGCAAAGAAATTCATACACTATATTTTCAACCAAATTGTTAGCTATAGGGAGGAGCTCTTGGAGAAGTTGAAAGAATTCCCAGCATCTATCATCTAACCCTTCATCCAGGACATCAACCTGAAGGAACTCTCAGCAAAGCAAAGCAAGTTCATGAAAGTAATTTTTCAAATGCTTCATCAAACAGCATTTCCTTGGGAAAGCAAGGAGAATCTGACAAAGATCAAGATGTTGGTTGTCTTTCTCACCAACTTGCATGAAACCTATGCAATGCAATTCATAAATATCTATTGGTAACAGTGGATGGCTGAAATATTCAATCCATTCTTGGCAATGCTCTCTACAAGACATACAAGGTGCCTTTATGGAACTGGTGGCATTCTCACAAGGCCAAGCACAAACATACAATTGAATTAAGAGATGTCTATCAAGAGCATTTTAGGAGAAACAGCAGGCAATCACATGCTTTAACTTACCAGTTCTGATCAGATTCTACAAAGATGTGCATGATGCAATAAAGCAGATGGATGAAGACCATCCTGATACATCATCTCAGTTATATACATCCAAGCTGTCTTCTTTACCCAGTATCAAAACCTTGAAAAATCTGGTTAAGATAAGCATAAGGGACCACATGTATCTAGCCTGACATCAACTTATGTCAACATCAATAAATAACACAGACATTGGTGATCAAAACAAAGAAGCATATGTGTGGCTAGAATAGAAAACCTTGAGCTAGACATAAACTTGGAAGATTTTCTGAATTCAGATCATATAAAAAAGATGCTGGAGAACCTACCAATGGTATTGCCATTAGCAATCACCACAGACCTGTTATGACTGGTTAGGTTGTAAACCCAAAGATGCAAAGGTAAGGACAAAGGTTTCTCTTAATAGCAATGGAACAACAGGAATGCAAGGTCTTCTTTTGGGTGAAGTTTCAAGGGATATGCAAGCAGGGTTTCCTCCAAGCACTGTCAGGAAGCACTCAATGGCAGCTTAAAGATCAAGAAAGATGAGAGATACTCAAGAGTGAGCTGAGGGATGAGAAGATGGGCTTAGTATTGGGTAGACTAAGCATGAGAATATACAAGGAGCTATGTGAGTAGCACTAGATAGAGGTTTAGGACAGACATAAATGGTACCAAGAACAGAAATGATGGTGTCATCACTGATTGAGCCAGAGAATATTGTGTAATGTGAAGGAACAAATATATAAGCATAGATGAGTAAAGTAACACAAGCCTGGTTATGTGGATAGTAGGAAACAACCAGGTTTAGTAATAAATACAATGAAAGATATACACTTGCTAGGACTTGAATCCAGAGTCAAGGATAACTGGTGAATGAAGCAAGAGAGAAAGAACAAGTACACATATGATTATGAGGGGTAATGGTTGATATGTGATTCTTACTTACCTGAGGGCAAGCTAGAGCAGTGTGTGGGGCAACATGGGCAGCAAAGTAAACAGGTATGCAGAGGGTATCTAGGTTGTCATCTAAGACAGGTGAGGCATTGGTATACTTGAACAGTTGACATGTAGATGGCCTAGGTGTCAGCATGAGTAACATGCCTCATGAAAATGAGAGTTATCTTGGGTGACTGAGAAATTGGATCAGGGGTGCTGAAAATATGACCTTTCAATCCACTCAATGGTGGTTGATTCTTCATTGCCAAGGGGAAAAGAGGAAGCAGAAGGAATATTGTTAATTCTAGAGGGAATACCCACAACTGGGTATGGAGTGGTGACTTCTTGTGGGTAATGATCTAAGTCTTTGAGAAATATATCCATTTTGAGCTGATGGAGAGTGATGTCTAGGTGTCTGATGATTTTATGGCAAATTTAGGAAAGGAGGTTGGTCATTCCAGAGGGAGGTCATCTCAAAAGTAATGAGCAGTGGTAGGGAGTTCAATGGCAATAGAACTACTTGAGGGATTTAGCCTCAAGTGAAATCTACTAAGGTTCCTGAGAGGGACTGCTAAAGAGATTGATCTTGAGTAAATACAATAGTGGAGTAAGGAGAGGTTCTTTTGGGATGAAGGATAACATAAACAATGTAGATTGTGATGTGTAAGGTGCAGTACAAGTGTAAAGAGTGATACATGGTTGCCATTGACATTTTATAGAGTGGAGTGTTATGAGAGAAGAAATAGAAAAAATGTTATGAAAGAGTAAGATGATCAATAGGGATATGTAAGTGATATAAGAGAACTGCTTAGGGAAGAATAATGTTTGTTATAGAAGAAGGAAGAGAGAACAAGAAAAAAAAAGGGAGATGACAAAGAGAATCCCAGATGATTAGAGAGAAGTCAGAAACAAACATCTAGAGATTTAGCAATATTAATGTTATATGAGAGGAGTCAAGGACAAGTAGGTAGTTGTCTCACTCAAGGAAGAATAGATCTATGAATCAGAAGTAGAAAGTAAAGCTGAAGAATACAAGTGACAAAAATAAGGAGAAAATTGTAACATTACTCCCTTTGTATAATTGAGACCAGTCTTGGATATGATACATTCTCTAGAGGAAGATTCATCCATGAGTAGTAGGTCCAACATGTAGTAAGAGAACTTGGGCAGGAATATAGTGTTCAATTGGGCAATTCTCTTGAACATGGCCCTGGGTGTTGCAAGTAGCACAAACACATTCAGGGCAGTATTGATCTATATGTTCCCAACAACTGCAGTATGTGCATTAAGTATGAAGACAAAGATGGGAAAGGTTACACAGAATGTTCTTTCATAGGTTGGACTTGATTGTCTGAGAAAGGTATTCATGAAGAGACACAATGTCCTCAGAATTCTCAGGATAAGCCTTCAAGGAAGTCACCTTGGAAGTGACTGAGGGTGGTTCCAAAAAGTTACTTTGGAATGGACAAAGGGACACACAAGGGATTGTGAGACTAGGATATTGTATTGTGCAGTTATGGAAAGAGAGATTAAACATGGGAAAATGGATACTAGAAGAATGTCACAGAACAAGATAAGTAAGTGGGGGTTATGTAGGTAGCACAAGAGAGCTGCCTAGAGAAGGTGAGCATCCAAGATATGAAAGATAGAGAGAACAAGGTTATTCCAGTTGACTGAAAAGATTTGAAAGAAAGTATCTTAGAGATGTATGAATACAAGAGAAATGCAAATGGAAGAAATGATTAGAATGTAGTTGTTTCTCTCAAGAGATGAAAGACCAAGGTAATGAAAGGTAGAACAAAAGAATATCAAAGTGAGATTATAAGAAAAGGAGAAAATCAAAACATTATCCCCCAGGTACATTTGAAATCCAGTCTTGAAAATTACTCTGGTTCCCATCATTAGTTCCTCATCAAGTTTGACTTCCAAGCTAGAAAAAAGTACTTGGGCTGGGGTGTAGTATTCAACTGGGCAATTGTCATGCACATGACCCTAGGTGTTGCAAGTAGCACAAATCTGCTTGAGGCAGAAGTGATCACTATGTTCCCAACAACTGCAATATTTATATTGAAGAGTGAGACAAATGCAAGAAGGGTGACTAGGAGGGAATTTGTGATAGTGGGGATAGGTGTAAAAAGAGCAATCCTCAAGGAGAGATACCCCTGCTCAGGCATGCCATAGTTCAGCTCAACAAGCAGTGGGGATGAAGGGGGTGGGAGGGAACACCCCTGCTCAGGCATGCCACAGTTCAGCTTGATGGGCAGTAGAGACAAAGGGGATGAGAAGGGGTGCATTCACTTGGGCATGCCACGGTTCAGCTCAACAAGCAGCATGGACAAAGAGGATGAGAAAGGATGTCCCTGCTCAGGGTTTCTGAGGCTTGGAAACCCCATCAACCCAACCTCAGTGGTGAGAGATCATGTTTCATGCAAATCATAAGGTTCATGAAATGCACAGAACCAGACTAGACTATCATATAGACTCTGGGGGAATTATAATTACAATTGCTGGACAATACTTCAAGCAAAATTATGTTTGTGAATCTATACAGAGGCTGGGGTAATTATTATTACAAATGCCTGACAATATTTTGAACAAAATAAAATTAGGAGATTGTAGATATACCTATTGGGATGCTTCAAATCAATTTTCTAAGAAAATGGTGGATCAGTTATTTTGTTATAAGCAAAACAGTGATGAGGAGGTAAAAATGTCATACATATCTTGTCAGAAAAAATTCCAATCATCTTGAAACCTTTTGCATTGTGTTCAGAGGGTTTAAAAACCCCCAGGAACATATCTTTCATCATGCTGACAAGAAAATCCAATTTATTAAAGTAATAATAAACATTGATGGGAGATAGATGAAAGATGTTGATGAGATAAAATATAGGAGCACTACAAATGGCTAAATCATAGTCTACAGATGCTATATACACTGAGGAAATATAATTTGAACAGCTGGTAAGCAATGCCAATTCACTTATGAGTACCTTTCCTGATTCCTAGGGAAGATTGTAACCCTACCCCTAGCTCAAAAAGGTCCAAATTTGGAATCCTAGGGTTCTGTATATAGAAAAACCCCTATCATTTCCTCATTAGTTTTATATATTTCTGTGGATTGATGATTATATATACAAAACATAATATTAAGATGCTTACATGATACCTATGGTAAACAGTCAAGACATGTTAGTACACAATTGAAATACTTGTATGAGTGATGGGCATCCTGGATGCCCATGATGCACATGGTCTATGATGTCATGTGAGCTGTCATCTTGTGTGAGTGATGAGCGTCCTGGATGCCCGTGATGTACATGGGTCTACAATGTCACGTGATCTATCAGCTTATGTGAGTAATGGGCATTCTGGATGCCTGTGATGTACATGATCTACAATGTCATGTGATCTATCAGCTTGTGTGAGTGATGGGCGTCCTGGACGCCTGTGATGTACATGGTCTATGATGTCATGTGATCTATCAGCTTGTGTGAGTGACAGGCGTCCTGGACGTCTGAGATGCATATGGTCTATAATGTCATGTGAGTTATCATCTTATGTGAGTGATGGGCATCCTGGATGCCTAAGATACACATGGTCTATAATGTCATATGAGCTATTATCTTGTATGAGTGACGGGCATCCTGGATGCCCGAGATACACATGGTCTATGATGTCATATGATCTATTAGCTTGTGTGAGTGATGGGCGTCCTGGAAGCCCAGATATACATGGTCTACAATATCACATGATCTATTAGCTTGTGTGAGTGATGGGCATTTGACCCCTTATTCATGCAATTTCATTGAGAAATGAGTGAGTTATAGAGTATTTCTGGTCTCTAAGGTATATTTTAAAGCATAAGAAAATAAATTTAAGATGATTCACAGACATGGCTATATGATGGTCAAGGTGTAGCAGAAGTGTAGCAAAAAAGTGTAGGAAATGTTCAGCAAAAGTGAAGGTTGAAGTGTAGAAAAAGTGTAGCAAAAAAGTGTAAGAAAAGTGTAGAAAAAGTGTAGCAAAAAAGTGTAAGAAAAGTGTAGTGAGAGTGTAGCAAGAAAGTGTTGTGAAAGTGTAGCAAAAAGTGTTGTCAGAGTGTAGCAAAAAAGTATTGTCAGAGTGTAGTGAAAAAGTGTAGTGAGAGTGTATCAAAAAAGGATAGTCTTATTATGTACAAGACGCCCATTTTGGGAGAGCATCGGCATCATTATTGGCTTGCAATATGTTGGCGATCGTGTGATACCGCCTTGCTAGTTCAAAGTAGATTCACTGAGAGTTCGCTAAAGGTTCATGACTGAAGGGCTGAAGAAGGCTTGATGAGGGTTCACTGCAGGATCAAGAAAGGTTCATTGCAGGTTCGTTGCAGGTGTAGGTTTGTTCACGGTTTGTTGCGAGTTCATTGCACATTCCTTGTAGGATCATTGAACGTTCGATGAGGGTTCATACTGGATCCCACCTATAACTAACTAACTACGAGCCTAAATTGAACCCAAAAAGACCGTTCAATGTATCTTGAATCAACCGGCGATGAGGTTGCAAGGAACGAGCCTATAACGAACCTACAGTGAACCCATTTCAAACATTTATTTATTAAACATTCAACAACCCTACAATGAACATGGGACGAACTCACAATGAACCTTGAAGCTACCTGCAATGCATCTGCATTGAACTCTCAATGAACCTCCAATGAACCTTCAATGAGCCTCCAATGAACCTTCAATGAACCTCCAACGAACATCAAAGGAACGCCAAACAACCTTTGAACAAACCTCAAATGAACCCCAAACAAATGTTCAACGATCCTACAAGGAATATACAATGAACTCTCAATGAACCTCCAATGAACCTCCAATGAACCTTCATCGAACGTTCCACAATCCTACAAGGAATGTGCAACGAACAACTCTCAATGAACCCTCAATGAACCTCCAACGAACCTTCAATGAACCTCCAACGAACATCAAACGAATATCAAATGACCCTCAAACAAACCTTAAGCGAACCTCAAATAAACCTTCATCAATCCTTCAACAATCCCACAAGGAATATGTAACGAACTCTCAATGAACCTTCAACGAACCTCAAACGAACCTTCAACGATCCCACAAGAAATGTGCAATGAACTCTTGATGAACCTTCAGCAAACCTCAGACAAACCTTCAATGAACCTCAAACAAACCTTCAACAAACCTTCAACAAACCTCAAATGAACCTTCATTGAACTTTCAACGATCCTACAAGAATGTGCAACAAACGCTCAACGAACTCTCAGCCAACCTTTAATGAACCCTCAAATGAACCTCAAACAATACTTAAACGAACCTCAAACGAACCTCAAACGAACCTCAAACGAACCTCAGATAGGTTTGTCATGTGTTTGTCAAAGAGTGGTCATTGGTTCATTGCGAGTTCATTGTATCCTCGTTAAAGGCTTGTTGCAAGTTTGTTGGTGGTTCATCGCTAGTTCATTATTGGTTGGTTGAAGGCTCATTGCAGGTCCACCATAGTTATGCCTATATATGTATTGTTCATAGTAAGCTTTCCTTTGCTTCCCTGGTTCTTTGTCAGGTTATTGCATGGGGGCTATGCTGAAAACAATAATAATGCGTCTACAAGAAGCTGAATCTACCACAAGCACTGCAGGATGGGTAACTATAGTAGGTATGATCTGCTGTGTGCTCTACTTCCAAGCCGCAAACCGGCCCTGGAATCTGAGATCCTACCTTTTCTCACATCTCCAAAAACGTGGCCTAGGCCTTCATGATGTCCCTGCCATTACCAATTACCCCATTGTGTGCACCACATTGGATTGGAGTATGGAGGAGCTCCTGAAGGCGTAACACTGCACTTCCAGGCTCTGCCATATCTGGTACTCTTGTAGCGACCTTCAGATCAAATCCTCTAGGGACGGGATCAACACAGACCACATGGAACCACTTCCCACATCCCCTGCAGTAGCACTGTTCATCTACGTCAGGACCATATGGTATATTGCAACCTGGACACATAGAAGGCGACCCCTAGATAACGAACCCATCAGCCATTACTGGAAATACATTGGCAGTAGCAATAGTGAAGCAGACCCCATACCGTGAGCTTATACTGCCATTTTGCCATTATATCCGCACCCCATCGGGAGTAGTAGTTGCCATCTCCAGGATTGATACAACTGCCATATGCTCTATTCTCATCAAATGTGATGACGTCCTCGTGGCCTTGGAAATGTCAGCGTCCGGATACATGCTAGAGTAGATGGGACACAACGAACGTTGGATGCATTCTCCATTCACAATGTCTTGGTGTGTTGATAATAAAAGCTCTCGCCTGCCGACATAGCGATGAAATCTATATCGAATATGTGAAGTCGCATGCATAGTGATGGAATGGAACAGAACAGAACGATACCTTTGGCCTTCCAGGTCTTGCTTCTGATAATACCATTGGAGTAGTATCCAGGCATGCTTGGGCTCACCACCACTGACAAACCTCCAGTTAATACACAAGATGTGAGAGCTGTTGATTGCAATCTGACGACTCACCTCGCCCTTGGCTAGTTCTATTCTAATGTCCAGGATGTGTACTGGCCACTCCTCACCACCATGTGCAAGCACTGAAATGCTATGACAGAGAATGCATGTTAGCATGTCAATCCATTGGGCCATTGCGGAACATCATATAACCTACTCTTGAGCACACTTAAAGCACCCTGTATCTGCCGGAATGACATAGGCATTCATATGTAATGTACATGACGGGTCACGCTGCAATCAGTACAAACCATTCTTGCAAAGATTGTTCACTATGATAATGAAGTGTTAGATATGGGTGCCTGGGCTGCACACGTCGCCATGGCATAACACATACACACTAATGACTCTACACTTGGCATCGCCTGGAACTGTTTCAAGGTCGGTGGTGCAGTACTCCAAGACTGTGTTCCAGACCTGGGTGCCATTTTAGAAAGTGCAGATGGTGTGGGAATGGAATGGGAATTTTTTTACACGTTACCATAGTTAGGATCACAAGCACACACACATATATATGCATATGGCATATTGCGTCGTGCATGGCCCAGCTTGCAATGCAAATAGCAGGGCATTTCTGTAAGTGCATAGCCTGGCGAAATGAACAGGGAAACCAACATACAATGCATACAAGGGGCATCGGCAAAGATAGGCATATCGCATGGGTTACAGCCTTTAATGACATCCCATGATGCAGTCGACATTAGAAGGACGTAATGTGGCATGGCCACATATGACCCTGAGTTGACCTACCTGCCTGTTTAGTAGTACTACTACCATCACCCGCCAATCAATGAGTCAACAGTCCACATCCAATGAGTAATAATGCTAAGCGAGACCGCTACAAATTGCATGGTTGAATGCGGGGTGGTGGATACCCAGGCCCCAATGTCTTCTTCAATGGTGACTCCTTGGATTCGCCAGTATCTGACGAATGTGGCAGAGGTGTATGGATGTGAGATCTATAACATCCAAGCTTGTGCTAAATACCAGATGGTGCAACTGCAGGAGGTTTATGCTAGGTTTCCTGATAAAGATGATTAATGGTTGACATGTACATAGTTTCTGATGTCTCAAGATTCAGAAAGAGCATGGGCTATAGCATCAGATACTAAACATCAGATATTTATCCATATGTCGGAAGATGCAATGGACTCGTATCGATTATGGCTGTGAGTAGGTTTTTTCTCCCATGCAGATAGTCACTTGTCTCACGTGTTAAGCAAGTGACAGCCAGCGGGATGGGACCAATGTCAATCATGCGATTGTCTCAATTGGTCAATTTTGACCAATCTTTGCCCCCCATCCCATCGGTCAGAACACACGTGGGATCACTGACCTATGTCATGTTAGCCTTGAGGTTGGTGCGATGATATGCAAAGGCTTGGATGATGGACTCCACTCTGCTGGTAGTTCTCTGGATTTGGAGGAAAACGATGAATTGAAAGAATGGATCACAGGACTGCATCAGGGTAATGGGCATGGGTGGGTCTCAATGGAGTATGCAATAGGATATGGAACTGCTGACATAGAGTTTGATCAGGGATGTATTGAAGCTATGATTGGAGGAAGGGCGAGTACGGCAGGAAATCACGCTGGAAGGACACATGGACATGGATATGCCTTTGTCACAGCCATGTATGAATGATGGATTCGACAATAACCAGATAGAAACATGGATTGAACGATATAACAATCGTTGGAGGGTATGCCAATTTGATCTCCGGTGGTATGGTTTGATGTAAGTTATAGTTTACAGGTTATCATGGAGAATCCCTGGCGATTTGGCAGGGGTCTCACATAAGAATGACTCTGACTGGTAATGTTCTGTTGGGAGTAAAGGGATGTGATTGTACATACTATAATTTATGGCATAGATTCTGTTGGGGTGTCTCGGTATGATGAACGAATTGGACTAACAATGGAATGTATGAGGATGGGGCTGCAAGGGCTAGCCATATGTCTCTTGAACCTGGCCTCCTTGTTCCATCCCTGGTCCCCTGAGACCTCTCTAGCTTATCGCCAACGCCGTTAAGGGACTTAATCATAAAAGTATTTGATCTAGGCAGGAGACCATGGCATCATTGATGGTTCTTTGCTATTTACTTGCCAAAATAAAGAACAAATGAGAGTCGTCATTAGAGCCCAATATTCTATATTACTTAGGGACTGGATCGGAAACAAACATGGCATCAAAACCCACGAGCGTTTGTAAGATGGGGGTAGGGGATATAGGTGCCACTGATCGCTTTTTCCTCGGCATCTCTTCCTCATCGTCCTCATCCCACATATTTCGTTTCTCTCCCACCATAGGATTATTGGATGAGATAGGGTTAGGTTTTGTTTTCAAAGTAATTCTTAGATAAGTTTTACCTATGATGTGGATGAAAGGGACTCACTTGGGACTTGCACGCCAGCATCTTTGTCGACTCCCACTCCGATATTCACCTGAACTGGAATCACCTCACCCTCGCGCTTTCCCTCATCTGCATCCACATCCCTAACCATAACCATTTCCTTGTCCTCTCTCCCTTTTTCGCCCTCTTCTTCACTGTCTTCCTCAATCATATCCTTATCCACCACCTTATCCACTGCCTCTGCCATTGCCTCTACCACCGCCTCTGCTGTTGCCTCTACCACCGCCTCAGCCGTTGCCTCTATCACTGTCTTGGCTGTTGACTCTATCACCATCTCCGCCAATGCCTCAACTGC
>JBBPLW010000554.1:0-11928 GCA_038089995.1 Tylopilus balloui | reverse complement strand
TAGATAGCCAAGAGCAAGTACTATCTGCCACCCACTTAAACTTTGGCTCTATTTATTCTTGTTCCTGAGTTATTTAACCAATACTCCAAAATTGCAAAACATTGACTCAATTTTGGAAGTCACTGTATATCCTTGGGTGACTTCACCACTCCTCATCCTTGTTTCTTGTTGACCTCATGATCATGTGACTGCCTCCTACTCGTCAACTCTAGCCACTCATACTTGTCATAAAGAACTACATTCTAACCTACCCAGCCTGAATGTAACAGTAAATCAAGATATGCATACCCTCATTCCCCTCAGTATCAACACTTTTCATTGACTGTAACTACTTCCTTTGCCATCATCCCCCTTTCATGATGTGCTTTTCTATCCATGTACCCTCTTCTTTCCTTCCTCTGTATACATCAGTGCTGCTCCATCCCTATTTGAAATCATGCTATGTACAACCATGACCCAATCCCTCTTGATTCACATGTTACACACCATGACACTTCATTGCATGCCCTGCTTCATACATCCATCTACCCATACAACCACCCATTCCTGGGAAACTACTTTATAGATCTTTCAGCAATTATCCATTGGGTAACTACAAACTGACAGAATGTCTAACTGTGATCTTGACTTGAGTTCTTTGAGGGAGGTACTCATGAAAAGACTCGATGTCATCAAAAATGCTGGAATTAAACTAGAAAGTATGGCCTCAAGGAAGTCATCCTTAGGTCAACAGTAGTACATGGGAAAATTGACAGAGATAACATGTATTGTGTAGTACAAGCATAAAGAAGGAGGTATCTAAGACATTGACCTCTAATTTAATATAGAATTGATCTTGAAAAGTAAGAATAATGAAAAAGATTGTGGAACAGTGATGTGAATAAGGATCACATAGGTAGTATGAGAGAACTACCTAGAGGAAAAGAGCATCCTGAGTAGTCAAGGGAATGGATCAGAGAAAGGGAGATATCCCAAATGGCTGGAAGAGAAAGCAGGAGGTAAATGTTTTAGAGATCTTAAGTAATAAAGGATATTCATGAAGTAGATATGATAAAAAGGTAGTCATTCTGTTCAGGAAAAGACAAGCCAATACATCAAAGGGTGGAATAAAATGAGAGCAAGATAAGGTTAGAAGAAAGGAAAAAAA
Organism: Tylopilus balloui; assembly: GCA_038089995.1. NCBI lineage: Eukaryota > Fungi > Basidiomycota > Agaricomycetes > Boletales > Boletaceae > Tylopilus > Tylopilus balloui. Next base: position 10,781 of record JBBPLW010000554.1, on the reverse strand, counting down.
TTGTAACATTATTCCCCTAATACATTTGAGATCTAGTCTTGAAAATTATTCTTCCATGGGGTGAGTTCATTGTCAGGCTAAACTTCCATTCTAGATAGAAAGAACTTGGGCTGGGGTATGCTGTTCAATCAGGCAATCATCATGGACATGACCCTGGATGTTGCAAGTAGCACAAATATGTTCTAGGCAGTATTAATCTCTATGTTCCCAACAGTTGCAGAATTCACACTAAATAGTGAGGTAAAGATGGGTCATATACCCCAGGGTGGACCTATGGTAATAAGAGCAAATATATGCTAGGTAGTTATCTTGGTAATGTCCAAGTTGATGATAATGGTAATACTCTATAAGGGAATTTGTGGGAAGTTAAGGGATAAGATTAGATAGAGTTTGGGTTGATACTGATAGGATATATTTATTAGGGTTAATGCATGCTAAGAGTTCCAAGATGATAGCCTTAGCATGATTGACTTCTCTCACAATGACTTGTTAAAAAGAGGAGGGAGATTTGTCAGTAATATTGAAGATAGAAGTAGGATGATTGTGGGAGGATGATGGTTGGGAGGATATTCAAGAGACTAGAAAGAAGAGAGTGGGGATGGATCTAGATAAGATTTGTGATCATCTGAGGAGTTCCATCTGTTGAAGATATATTTCTCAGTCAACCATGGATAAGGATTGGTAGATTTTATAAAAGACCAGATAGATGATAGCAATAGGGATTTAAGAGATGTAAGTGTGAAATCCCTGTAGATATAGGATGAAGAGGATCTGCAGGGAAAAACTAGCCAATGTCAGATGGATAAAGAGCTCCCAGGAGGGAGAAATATTAATGAATGAAGAAAGATGGTAATGTTATAAATGGAAAAAATCTTGAAATAATTATATTAAATCTTGGGTAACAAGAATCTCTTCAAAGAGGGGGAGGTCTTGGATGACATTGAGGCATGTGAGATGTTCTAGAACAGTGGTATAGAGCAAGTAAATGTGGGAAATAGATAGTAATTCAAATTACACTCACTGAAATCATACTGGATAGATATTGAAGGATGAAGAGGAGGAAGAGAAAGAGTTGGGAGAAGCCATGGGTTAGAAAGCAAAGGTTGGGATCTAGAGCAAGGTACATATACTTGGGGGGTACTCATATAGAGACTTCTCTTCCCAAGATAGGTTCTCAGAAGTGAATGGTGAACCAAATAATGGTGATAAGAAGAACAATGATGACAATGATTGAAATGCTGGTGATAATATAGTATTTAAAGGTGATTGAAGGGTTAGAGCAAGTTTTATCAGGAAGGGAGAGTTTGAGGTTTTGGGAAATAGTGGTCATTGATGAGTTATAGATAATGAAGGCATTTGTAAGATGAGAGGAGGAGGATGACATGTTTAAGGTTTAATTTGGGTTCCTAGGTATTCTCCAACAATAGGTATTCTTTTCATGTGGTTAGCTATCTGCAGTGATTGCTGGTCCCTCTATGACTAATGATCTAATTAACTTTATATTCTTCTTTAGCTTCAATTAGGTCTGGCAGAGGTCAGTTGAAGTTGAGACCATGTGTGTCAGTTTTTTCAATAAGAAAATAAAAGAGAGATATAGAATGTGTTGTGTATTTCCCATGTGGGAAAGAGATAGAGTTGATAAATGAGGAGGGAGAGGACTTGTGATATTATGACATTTGAATGCAAGTTTTCTAGAGGGAAAGAGAAGACATAGATGAGTAGCTTTTAGCCAGACCCTATTCCTCACTTTCCAGGGAGTGAATTGTTTCAGATAGCATTGAGTCATCAGGAGATGGGCAGAATCATATATAGCTAGGGCTTTTTGGCATGCTTCTTTCAGGGTTGACAACCTTGTCTCCAGGACTGTGATGAAGGTTTTCCCTAAAGGGAAGTAGACTCTTGATTCATATCTAAGCATGAGGGAGAAGGAAGACATTTTAGTGGAGCTGTGGGGGGTAGAATTGTGATGGAATTCCACTATGGTTAAGAGGTCTTTTCATTTGTGTAATTGGTTTCCATAGAATATGCAGAGGTAAAATTCTAGTTCTTGGTTAGTTTATTCAGTTTGTCCATTAGTTTATAAGTTGTAGGCTATAGATAGTTTGATGTCATATTGTAGCAATATTGCTAGTTCTTTAGCAAAGGCTGAAGCAAATTGGGGGCCACAATTGGATATGATTGAATCATGTAGTCTGAATCTTTTGAAGACATAATCAAAAAATAATCAGGCTATTTCTACCATATCAATGGTTTTGTAAGACAAGGGAGGAGAATTACCCCCTTCATTAGACCATGGTTGACCATAACCAAAATAGAGTCTGATTTACCCAAGGGAGAAAGGTTGGTGATAAGATTAATGGAGAGTTGGTAAAAGGGTAGGGATAATATAGAGAAGATGGGATTGAGCAAAGAGCTGGTTGAATGAGTGTTGGTTTTATTCTGCTAGCAAATGACACATTCAACAATATAGTTGTTGATGAAGGTGAAGAGGCCAGGCTAATAGAAATCACATTCCAGAAGGGCTTTGGTATGAAAGCATGTGGCATGGCCTGATATTGGGAGGGTATGAATGATGGAGACAATGGAATAATATGTGGTTGGTGGAATGTATAGGTGATTGCAAAAAGTATAAATGTCCATTATTAAATTGTCAGTCAAAAATTGAGGAATAGGGAAGTAAAGGAAGGTCATCTTGGATTGCAGCTAAAGCTTAAAGAACTAGAGGATCACTGGAAGAGGATAATTTAATCTTTTTAGAGAGAATGAGATTAAGTACTTGAATGATAATGAAATTAGGGAAAATAGAGGAGTTTGTGTTATTCAGGGAGATATCAACCTGGTCTTGACAGAATAGAGCATCCACTGGGGCTATCTGTGACCTAGGATTGACTTTCTGTGCTAGAGGGAAGTCTTGTAGGAAAATGGCCCAGTGAGCCTGGTGCTGAGAGAGTTTACATGGATCCTTGACAAACAAAAGATTCTTGTGATTAGTATTGATGATAACATCATACAGGGTTCTTTGTAGATACTAATGTCATTCTTGAAGTGTGAGGATAACTATGAGGAGTTCCTAATCATAGATATCATAGTTTTGTTTTACTGGAGCAAAGATTTTGGAAAAGTAAGCATAAAGGTAGAGATCACCATTAATGTCTACTTGCATGAAGATGACTCTGGCAGCAAGGAGGGAGGCAAAGTCATGATGGAGAAGAGTTTTGAGATATTAGAAATTTAGAAAACAAAGGCAGAGAAGAAGATGGCTTTAAGAAAGTCAAGAGCTTTTTGTTGTAAAGAGGTCCAGATCCAAGATTTATTAGGAGATTAAGTGAGGCCATGATTTGGGAGAAGTTTGGGATAAATTTCTGGTAGAAATTTGCAAAGCTAGTAAAGGATTGGATTTCTTTTACTAATATAGGTGATTTCCAATTGACAATGGCTTGTAGCTTGGCCATATTTATCTCTATTTTTCCTTGACTGATAATCATTCTAAGGAACTCCATCTTGGGTGTATTGAAGATGCATTTGGATAGTTTGATGGATAGCCCATGTTTTCTTAATTGATATAGTATCCATCAGGTTCTGTCATGGTGAAGGTCAAGGTCATTGCATGTACATACACTGAGCAACAAAACCATTGCAATATTTGGTTAATTTGGAGTGTGTGTAATGTAACATGTTAGGGTATGGGAATCTTGCTTAGTAGTAGTCAGACAAAATAAAGTAGACACTCTTGGCTATCTATAGCAATCTTGGTCATGTGATTTGGTCAAGTGGCTGTGGAGATACACCTAGTTTAAGTTGCCCATGTCATTGTAACAGTTTTGTTGCCAGTATATCAGATATGTAGAACTAGTATGTGTTATGTTCAAGCTGGGTAGATTTGAATGTAGTTCATTAACAAGTACTAGTGATGAAGGTTGATGAGTAGGAGGCAGTCACATGTTTGTGAGGCTAATAAGGAACAAGGACAAAGGGTAGTGAGAACATCCAAGGATACAAGTGACAAGAGGGAGTTGTTGAGGTTATCTCAAATAACAATGAAGATTTCCCAGACTTTAACCAAGAGGGTTCCAGAGAAAGAGGTTGTATTCCAAAGGAAAGAACAAGATGCCTATCTAGCATACAAGGATCTCATATATATACTATAGGAGGTAGTTTAGGGCAGGTATGGGAATGCTGACTAAACCACTGATGAATCAAAGAACTAAAAATAGAGCAGATCAAGTGGAGTGACAATGGAACCTTCTAAAAAAGAAAAGAAGAAGTTGAAAAGATTCCATTAGAAATACAGGTAAAAGAAAGGGCTTTGCTGGGACTTAAACCCAGAGTCAAAGTACTAGTACTAAAGCATAGTCAATGAGTAAAGGAAAAGATGAATTGTAACAGTATGATATATATCCTCCTTTTGCCTTGATCACCTCCTGAACCATTCTAGGCATACTCTCAATCAATTCCTAACATTGTTCCATCTCTATCTTCTCCTACTCTGCTTGCACTCTCTTCCAAAGCTTTGTAATTCCCTTTGATGGCTCTGGATACTCTGCCAGCCTTCTTTTGACAAGAAACCATAGATGCTCTATGGGGTTAAGGTCTGGAGATTGAGCAGGCCATACCATGACCTCAAATCTGTGGTCAATAAACCACTACTTGGCTCTTCTACTGATGTGCTTGGGATCATTGTTCTACTAAAAGATAATGTCATCTGGAGTTTTGTCATAATGCTCCAGAGTTTGCTGAAGTTCCTTCTCTAGAATCTATAGATAGAGATCAGTATCCATCCTACCATCAATCTTGCAAGCCATTCTAATACCCTCCCAAGTCATACAGTCCCACATCATCAAGCTTTCTTCACCAAACTTCATTGTCTCTTGAATCAGTCTATTACTTAGATCCTCCCCTGCCTTTGTCCATGCCCATCTCTTGCCATTTGATCCAATGCAGTTAATTTTGGTCTCATCTAACCATATAACCCACTTCCAGTCCTCCATAGTCCAGTGCTGATGGCTCATGGCAAAGTCCATTTTTGCCTTTCTGTGATGAGCACTAAGAAGAGGGCATTTTTTCTTCACCACAGCCTTCATTCCTGCCTTTTTTAGGTGCCAGCAGATGGTTTGGGGTAAAATGGACTGGTTTTTGATATCTTGAAATGTTCTGGTAACCTGAATAGCATTTTCAGCCTTTCTAGTTCCAATAAACTGAATGGCATGGTGCATGTCAGTGGGAGTAATAAGGGAAGGGTGACCACCAGAAGATTTGGCAAGTAGATTGACTCAAATCCAAGAAAAAGATGATTTGATTGGTTTGATCATTGGAAAGGGATTTCATGGTGATGGAGGTGGTAAAAGAGATGATATTTGGATGTGTTTACATCATGTTGAACTCCTTATGCATCACATGACCACTTGCTGACATAATAACTTACTACAATATATGGTTTTTATACTTTGTTAGATCAGCAACAAAACTGTTACAATGATATAAGCAACTTAAAATGGGTGTATCTCCACAGCCACTTGACCACATCACATGACCAAAGTTGCTATAGATAGCCAGGAGTATCTACTTTATTTTGTATAACTTCTGCTAAACAAGATTCCCACACCCTAATATGCTACATTGCACATACTCCAAATCAATCAAACATTGCAATGGTTTTATTGCTCAGTGTATATACTTGACCATTGTACAGTAGTTCAGCATCTTGTTCTTTCCTTTGAAATAGTATCATCTCCACTGGAACCTCTTGGTTAAAGCCTAGGAATCTCTCATCATTGTTTGAGATATGCTTAATAACCCTCTCATCATTAACTTGGGCATTCTCACCACATTTAGTTCTCATTCTTCATCAACCTCATGAACATGTAACTGTCTCCCTTCATCAACACTTGCCACTTGTCTCCCTTTATAAAGGACTACATTCAAGCCTACCTGTCATGAATGTAACAAAAGAACAAGATTTTCATAGAGGCTATCTTTGGTATAGTTCTTTACCATCACCATGTCATACTTACCTAGTAGCTGGCATTCCCTGCCAACAAACCCTTTGTTTGACTCCAAAATACCTACCAAGAAGAAAGTAATCCTCAATCCCGATCTCTTGGTTCCTACTTAAGAGGAATAAACTACCTTTCTTGAACTTGCACACCAACTATTAGTCTTGTTAGTCATTCCTTGTTCTCCTATCCCTCCCTCTCCTACACCAATCACCCAACAACCTCCTCTTTTTCCATACCTCCTCTCCAACCACCCTTATCTAAAATAACTACCAAACCTGTTAAACTTTACATTAGCATCCCCAAAGCATATAATGGCTCATATGAAATGGCCATACCTTGGTTGAACTCCATTTAATTCTACCTTCATATAAACTTGAAAGTCTATGATATTGATAACAAACAGATTGCCTTTGCTCTTTCTCACATGACAAAGGGATCAGCCCTCTCATGGGCAAACATTTTCCACCAGAAGTCCATCTCTGACACCATCCTCACTCTTAGCACATTTGCTAATTATGTCAAAGAATTCAAAACTGTGTTCAAACATCAAGACACAGTAGGCAATACCATCTTCTAGCTTGTAACTAAATGAATGGTTTCTAAACAAGACAGAACCTTCTCTCCCAATCTCACTGAGTATATCACAGAGTTCTAAAATCATATTATTCAAGCATAAATCACTGATGACAATATCTTCATTGGATTTTTTGCAGTAAGTATCCTCACCAAACTCATGACTTACATTTACTCTATGGACAAGATCCCAGGGATCATTACAGAATGGTATAAAAAGCTATTTACTTCCAAACCCAATATAACCATGCACAAGAAATCATGAAACAAAACCAACATCCATCATACCAGACTTACTTTCAATACAAGAACAACAATACCTCAAGATCTGCTCATGACCTGAATGCCATGGATGTAGATGCCATAAAAGTTACCAAACTTACCCTGGACAAGAAAAAGCAATGTATTGAAAAATGTCTCTACTTCTGTTGCCAAAAGCCTGGCCACTTGACCACCACATATATGACTTTTGCTTCACAGGGAATATCAAGATCTACTCTAGCAGAGAAACAAACCCAACAGGTCCATGATGAAGAAGTACCCTAAAGCTCAAAGAAGTCAAAGATAAAGATGATGGGTTTGGGGTCAAAAAGATTAGATTCAGAAAGAATTTTTGAATCTGGGGCCTTGATCAACATGAGTTACCCCTCACATATAGAGTATTCTTGTATCATCTATTACTAAAGCAATCCAAATCCCCATTCAAGTGATAGAACCTTCACACATGTTAAAAACCATTGACATCTACACCCTCATTGACAGCAGTGCAGATATCAATTGCATAGATTGGGGCTTTGTCTGAAAACATTGCCTCTCTACCCAAATACTCAAAGAACCCCTTTATGCCTGCAATGCTAATGATTTGATCAACAAGAAAGGTATCATCATGAAGTCTTTTATCTTATTTCTAAACATCGAAGAAATAGCTCATAAGGTAGTATTCTATATCATATCTCTAGGATGAGACAACATTATCCTTGGCCTCCCATGGCTCAAGAAGAACAACTCTACCATAGACTAGGCCTGAAAAACTATCTCAATTGAAGAATCAACTGATCAATCCAAAGAACTACATATATTTGTTACACTCTTTGGACCTCTCCTACCATGACTCACTACTCCAACAGAGTCATTCTCCCCCACAACACATCCATGTAGATTCAATCACTGATGGATAGCTTTTTGATTATAATGATTGAATGGATGAATCTGACTACCTATAGAGCAACTATGAAAACCACATAGATCATGACATAATCTGAAGACAATCCATCTTCCCCTATAGGTCAAAAACTCTAGAACATCTTCTTTGATGTGGGACCTGTCTAATCTCTTCTTCTTTCATTGTAATCTGTCACCTTACACAAGCCATAGAATTAACCATTGAATAAGAACCCACAAAACCAAAAGTTACTCTTTAGAGTACCAAGAGTTTGCTTCTATCTTCTTGAAGGAATCCACTAAGCACATTTCACCTTCCCAATCTTACAATCATGAAATCAATTTGAAAGAGTCATTTATTCCAAAAATAGGGAAACTCTACCCCCTCTTCCTAGACAAATGCAAAGCCATGGATGATTTCATTGATGAAAATTTAGCATCCAGGAAAATTTGACCATCAGACTCTCCTCAAGCCTTTTCTTTCTTTTTTGTTAAAAAAAAGGATAAAAAACTTAGACCCTGTCAAGACTACTGATATTTTAATAAACATATCATCCATGATGGTTACCCTCTCTCCCTTGTTGGTGATCTCCTAGACAAGCTACAAGGTACTAACATCTTCACCAAATTTGATATTCATTGGAGGTATAATAATGTTAGAATCAAGGATGGCCACCAGTGGAAGATAGCCTTTATTATCCATTGAGGACTTTTCAAACCAACAGTTATGTTCTTTGGACTCATGAATTCTCCCATGACATTTCAAAGATTCATAAATAATTCTTTCCATGACATGATAGCAGAAGGATGGCTTGTGATTTACATGGATGAACTACTTATCTTTTTCCCAGATAAACAGTCCCAATGAGAATATACCAAGCAAGTTTTTCAACACATGCAAGAACTCGACTTACATCTTTACCTTGAAAAGTGCAATTTCACCACTACTGAAGTTGACTACCTTGAAATGATTATATCTCCCAGGAAAATCTCTATAAATCCCATTAAACTTGATAGCATCACCTAGTGGCCAATACCCATGAAATTCAAGGATATTTACTCCTTCCTTGGATTTGCAAACTTCTATCATAGATTTATCCCAAATTACTCCCAGATTGCGTGTCCCCTCATTAATCTCATGATGAAATCCTTATCATGGGCTTGATCCCCATTGTGTCAAGAAATGTTCAAAATGCTAAAATCTCTCTTTCTAGCCAGACCTATCCTTGTCATGCCAGACATGACTAAACCTTTTGCCATTGCCATTGACACTTTCAAGTTTGCTTCTGGAGACATTCTTTTCCAAACTGATGCCAATGGTGAGTGGCATTTTTGCTCCTACCTCTCTAAGTCATTTGGCCTGGCTGAATAAAACTATGACATTTATGACAGGGAACTTCTCACAATCCTCTGAGCCCTGAAAGCTTGATGACATTACCTTTTAGAATCCCAATTTTCTACTCAAGTTTTTACAGATCATAAAAACTTGACTTATTTCTACTCTACCCAAACTCTTAACCATTGCTAGAGCCAATGGCTCCTTGATCTTGCAGGCTTTAATCTTAAACTCATCCATGTTCCTGGTTGTATCCTCACTAGCTCTAATGCCCTCTCCTGTCATTCTGATCTCCTTCTACCCTCTGATTGTGACAATGAAGACATTACTCTCTTTCTTTCATCACTTTTCATGAATGTCATTGACATTGCCCTCACTGACTGCATCTCTTTACACTCTTCCTTCAATCCCCTTGTTCTTCATTATCTTCAATCCCTTAATGATGAAATCCCCTTTGCTTTCAAATCATGCCTCATTGATTGGAAAATGGTCAATGATATGCTTATATACAAAGACCATGTGTATATCTCTCTCACCAGCACTCTTCACCATGATATTCTCTGCTGATGCCATGATCACAAGACTGCTGGACATCTCAGTTATCTCAAAACCCATCAACTTGTTATCATTGAATTCTGGTGGCCCAGTCTTGCCACTTACTACTGCCAGTATGTTGAAGGATGTGCCACATGCCAGCAATATAAAGCCAACATGCACCCAACCACTCCCTCCCTCATTCCTATTCCCTCTGTTGCTTTTCATTTTTTTCAATAGATTTTCTGTGATCTTATCACTAATCTTTCCCTTTTACAGGGCTTCGATTCCCTTTTGATTATGGTAGACCAAGGACTTACTAAGGGGGTAATTCTATGCCCCATGAAGAAAACCATTACTGCTGAAGGGGTCACTGACCTCTTTTTCCACAAGGTACAGTAAGCTCAAAAACCCTTTATATACTAACCCTATTGGTGATGCATGCAGTGCACTGCCAAGCACTGTGGGAATCTCGCTTACCTTTGGTGGGAGTATAAATAGTACTTACCCTTGGCTACCAAATCATCCCCTAGATCATGTGATTCGGTTCACACACTGTAGAGATATCATTATTGCAAGTTAGCAATATCATGGAAAGAGTTTTTGAGCTTTCAAATTGGTAGTTAAAATTTTAGTTAAATCATGTGTTAGTTGGCATTATTTGTTTGTACAAACAATGATATACATGTAAATAGTATGTCTGAGTTTAAAAAAGTTCACACACTTGTTGATTCTTACCCACCATCATAGTTAGATCTTTTTCTCTTACTCAACAAGCCAATATCCTTTAATGCTGGCCATTCTGGTCAAGCCATTGCCAAGCAAACTGGTGTTAGCCCCTCTGCTATATCTAAACTCTGCTCCAAGAAGAGTTTTGCCCTTCCCAAAGCTATTGGAGGTCACTCTTCCAAGCTTTCCTCTGCCAACATCCATCATGCTCAATATCTTATTACCTCTGGTAGAGCTGAAAATGCAGTTCAAGTGACTAAAGCTCTCACCAATATCATCAATCAGCCTCTATCTGCTAGCACAGTTCATCTTCACTTGAAGAAATCTGGTATGAAGGCTGTGGTTAAGTCCAAATGCCCTATTCTCTCTACTAGACATTGCAAGACTTGTTTGGACTTTGCAAAGGCTCACAAGGATTGGACTATAGAGGACTAGAAGAAGGTAATATGGTC
>JBBPLW010000552.1:0-11960 GCA_038089995.1 Tylopilus balloui | reverse complement strand
GCTTGAAAACGAGTTGCAAATTGCCGATACAGGCATGAATGTCCCACGCTTTGCATAGAGTACTTGCATAATTCAAGCCCGAGATATATTTTCTGGATTTATTTTACTGTCTTTTTCGGCTAAGTTTGCCGCGTGGGAAATCATGAGTCAGAACACGCTGTAACCTTCTCTCTGTTGTAGCACCTCAATGCCTCACTGGAATTCAATATCAATAATACCATTCAACTCGGACAGCCCTGCAGATTGCAGCCCGGACTGACTGGAAGAAAAAAAAGAGGTTTCAAAAATCTGGAATTTCACAGTTCTGGGGTTCCCTGCTAACATCAGTTTCTTACCTTTCTCTGCAATAGAATGCTTGATTCTGTGTTCCAGGCATGCTGTGAGGACATCAGATCTCTACTGAGATGCAATGGGCTGTAATATCTCTCTCAAAATTCCTTGACTTTGAGCAAACCACTATGGCTCTTAATCTCTCCATCCAATTAGTCAAACGCATCATTTCATACTTCAATGCCCATGGAACTGTACTGAATCCAGGGGAGAAGGTGGTTCCAAAGGAACAAAAAGAGAATCAGCATCTACATGATGTCAATGTTGAGGTATGATGATATCTTATTTTGTTGCTTCTAGTGATGTATGGTTGACCTACATGACATTACAGTTTTTATTAGGCATGATTGCAAAGATACCTGACCTTTACTTGGATGAACTTCAAGAAATGCTTGCTGCATCATGTGGCCATGTAGTTTCATGCGCTACAATCTGGTGCACACTTCGTAGAGCTGGCTTTACCATGAAGAAGGTAAGTCTGTTTTCTTCTCAAGTTTCTGCTTTCTTATTTGTTTCAGGTCACATGTGTTGCTGTAGAACGATTGGCCCAGAAACGCTTAGAGTACCTCACAAGGATTGGTCAGTATGACCCACAGCAACTCATCTTTGTGAATGAGAGCTCCATCAATCATCGCACAACATACTGTGGTCATGCCTGGTCTATTCGAGGAACCAAAGCACAACACAAAGCCTTTTTTGTTTGTAGTTGACAGTATGTTATTCTTAGGTTACTTATTTTATTTGATTGTTGCTGATCGTTATCCAGCTTCTCCATTTTCCCTGCCCTTTCCCTCAATGGTAGTATTATCCACTGTGAAATCATCGAGGGATTGTTTTGTATGGAAACGTTCTTGCAGTTTATCCAAGGTTTGCTTGATGAAATGCAACCTTATCCTTTCCCAAATTCAGTCATCGTTATGGACAATTACTGAATCCACAAGCATCCCAAAATACAAGAAATGATTGAATCAAGGTACGTTCTATTCTTTTGATTTGCCATTATCCAAAATATATGAACTGCGTACACATCCAGAGGAATGCATTGCAAGTTTCTACCACTCTACTCCCCTGACTTCAATCCGATTGAACTGGCATTTTCTGCAATGAAGTACCATCTTTGTCATAATGGCGCTTATACTTGCATGGCTATGACAGAGCTTACAGATGATGAGATATATACAACACTCCTTAGAGCCTTGTATACCATCACTTCCCAGGATTCATTTGGATGGTACAGGCATTGTGGCTATGTGTAGATACTCTGTTGTAGTACTTATCCTGTTGTGCAGTGAAACTTTGTTCCAAGTCCTCGAGATCAGCTATATACACTGCCACAATGTAACCAAGCAGCAAGTGCAATATGACACATAAAACATGCCTTTCAGTCTCCATTCAGCAGAGCCCATGAAAAAGTGAGTATAAGAACCTGAATGACCAACACATACTGTTCTTTTCAAGCTTGAACTCACCACCATGGCCTCAAGCTCAAAGAAGCACAAAAAGTTGGACAATGCCAATGAGGCTCCTACAGGTATGTAAGATCACTCATTCACTTAGAAACTAATATGTTTGAATTGTCTAGATTTGAAGGCAAAACAACTTGATGCATGCACAAAGTGTAAGGTTGCAAAGTCCCATTGTGAGCTTAACGATGGGGCTAGTGCCTGCACCAGGTGTGTCAAGATGGAACTCCCCAATGAGTGCATTCATTAAGAAAGTTCAACTCATTCTGCAACAGGCACTAGCTGTCTGCCTATTAAACCCTCTGCTTTCCCATCTGCTCCTTAGGGGAAACAAGCCACTTCGACTGCTTCCACTTCTCAGAAACCCTCATCATGCAAGTGCTCCAGGTCCAATACCAACATCACAAAGGCTGCAATTCAGTCTCAGGCCAGATGGCAGTACTATTCAACTTCATGAGAACCTACATCAGTTGCCAAACAGACCTTAGAATCAGGTGGCTCTGCCTTGTATTCCATTGCTGAGGTTGACAACAGCAGCATGCCAGCTGATGTTGATTTGGGTGCTCAGGATCCTGAAGTCTTCACTTTTGTGGGCCCCCAGGAACATGCCAAGGAATTTCTCAGTACACTGGGCAATATCATCACACTCTCTGATCCCAAAGGCAAGAGTGAAGACTTTGGCCAAGAACTTGATGTCATCTCATCTGTGACAAATGCTGACTCAAGCTCTGAGTCAAGTGGGACGGATGACGCATTCCTTCAGAGTAGTCTACTGCCACCACCTCTAGCAGTGAAGAAAAAGAAAGACAAGGCCAAATCTGCCAGCATGAGAAAGGGAAAGACTAGTACCCAAGCATGCACTACACAAGGTATCTATGATCCTTAGACTTGTCGTAAGTATCATTTTCGGCTTATTATCATACTTCTTTGCTAATGATTACTAGCTTTTATTATTCAATGTGTTGTTCATAAACCAAACAGCACAAACTCCCCTTTTGAGATCCTGTCCCAGATCATCTATGAGAAGCTTCACAACACAGTGGCTGAGAAACTCAAGTGCTATACCAGCTCTCTCAGACTTTAGTATCAGCTGGATCCAAAGCATGCAGCAACATCCATCTAGTCAGAACAAGAACTTGCACTGTTCATTGCAAGAATGCACCCAATGCTCATACCACAACGTCTTGCAAATGAAAAGCCATCTACTTGTCTACTCAAGAATATTCTAGTGTCTTTTGAAGATGGTGGCTCTGACAATGAATTGACTGATTCCCCCAATGCCTGCAACTTAAAATCAGGCAAAGGTAATCGAGTGATAAGCCAATTTTATTCTGATTGCCAACATGTACTGACATATTCCTCTATTTCTAGGGTACAAAGACAGGATCCAAACAGGCCTCATTGTCATTAGGAGCCAATGTAGCAGAAGAAGATACAATGCTTCATCAGAAAAATGTCGATCAACTTCAGAAACAATATACTTGCAAAGTGCACATGAAAACACCCAATGTGCCCATGTATTGCTACCCAGGTCCAAATGAGACCTGTTTGCTGTTGACACACAGTCAGATATCATTCTGGGCTTGTGAGATCATATGTCATGCATCAATCACTCTTATTGCTCATTTGCTGAGTGTCTATTTTTAGATAAATGGCATTGGAATGATTGACGACAAACCACTGACCTTGTATCTTCATACTGCAAGGCCACACACCCAAACTCAGCCTTCAGCAGCCACTGGATCAGATCATCTGCTTCATCCTTTCAATTCTCCTGGGGGATATCTCTATCCACCAGCCCCTCCTGTCATTGTCATACTGCTGTGGGGAGGCTCACTTCATGGGCTAGGCTATCCACCTCAAGAGGGAAATGGATACTTGCATTTACCTGCTGCTCAGCCTGCCAATGTGTCACAAGTGGCAGTTCATTCTTCAACTGGCACACCTGATTCTAGCCATTCCATGTTCCCTGCTTTCTCCACAACTCACACTGATGCAACGTCCCTATTCTCAATTGATGACATACCATTGGCCAGAATACCCAGCATATCTGCTTGGCTCAAGTCACTTGACAATCACGAGGAGCAAGGCAAAGACAAGATCAACTTCACTCAATTTGCTCATATTTTTGAATGCAAAGGTTTCCTTCGCCTCTCTCAGCTGTCAGGCAAATTCATGTCATGGAATGAGCTTCAGGAAATACTCAATGTTCGGTGCAGGATTGCTCTCCTTATCATGCAGTATGTGAAGCAAGACTTGTGAAAGTTGGCATCAGAAGCATTGAGAGACACTTCCGCTTCTTGATTACAGTACTTGTCATTCATTTCCTCACCAATATACGTTGTTTTTCTGTCCCACTGATCCAAAATATTCTCTTAGTGGAAATTCCGGTGTGTGTAAAATTCCGGGATTTCAAAACATCATATTTTCATATCCGGACCTCACGGAACATATTCTACATGATCGTCAGATCCCAACGCTCATCTTTTTTTTGAATTCCGTGCAGTGGTTGGCGTGCAATGGCCGAGCAAAGTTGACGAGTGGATTTGAGACCAAATTTCCCACGCGGCTAACTTAGCCGAAAAAGACAGTAATAATGATGAGTACTTAGCCAAGTCCTTTCCGAAAGTCGTGCGAGTCCACCTGCACCATTGCACTGAAATGTCTGAGCCATTGCTCACGAAGCGGCTCCACATTTCTGGGCTTACGCCCTCGATAACACCAGCAGACCTCGAGCGTCGCTTATCTTCGTTTGGAAAGGTCAAGGCGATGGATGGCTTTGGCGCACGCGACGCTCTTGGGGATCCAAGAAAATTTGGTTTCGTCACGATGGAAATCGGTGCAAAGGAGCTGGCAAAGTGTGAGTGTTTTTCCATTCTACGTTCTTATTTCTTTGGGCGTAGGATGAATTCGGATCACCTCACCCTTGATCACGACTCTGACGCGTCCCGAAACAGGTTTGAACGTGCTTAGCGGATCGACGTGGAAAGGTGCCAAGCTTCGCATCGGTGAGTCGAAACCCGATATTCGGGAACGGTGAGTACGTTCTATCTGGATGCTTTGATGGCCATGTGCGTACTCAAACGATACACGACTGACTCAGGCTCGCCCAAATTAACTCTCAATTACCGCGACCCGTTCGACCAAAACGAACGCGTATCCACAACCATGGCTATCCTTCGTCCACTCTTCCGCTGACTCCCCTCTCTTCTACCGCTGCCGCGTCCACTCCGGGATGGATCGTGACTCCTTCCGGCCGTATCGTTCGACCGATGCGCATGAGACCCGTGCGACCCTTGGAGCCGACGCGGAGCGAACTCAGCGCTTCGTCTGACAAGAGTTGGAACGGCAAAGTGAAGAAACGGGTCAAGCTTCCACCAGTACGAGCCCGTCGACGTCTCATAGACCCCACAAAATGGGACTCGGTGTATCTCAAAGGCGTGTTTTTGGATGCCGTCCCGGTGCCGCACACACCGAGAGACGCGCTCGAATCTCCTACTCTGGTGAAGCACGACGTTGTGGATGAAGAGGAGGATGACGAGGTGACGAGCGAAGATGGCGTCGATGATGACACATTCTCTACTCTACCCCATTCTGCCCCCCAGTTGGTTCAAGATCATGCACGTACCATCCAGAGTGCTCAACGCTCGCCGGAAGTTGCCTTTGCCACCTCTTCACGAATACACGGAGTCACCGAATTCATAGACGTACGTGACGAAACAAATACTGCACTCGCAGTGCTCGGTAAGATGTTTGGAGACAAAGAAGATTGGGATGGGAGAGAAAGTGTCGACGAAGATTTAGATGGTGAGGCAAGGGATGAGGAGATGCAAGCGGATGAGGAAGATGACATTGGAATTGTACCTCGCGATTCTGGGGAGGGAAAGAAAGCCCCCAAGAAGGATATGGGTGGAGGTGAAGAAAAATTGGCAGGAAATGTCGTTCGTTCCACCCACGACGATGAAGTGGATGCGAATGAGGCATTCGGCGAGGACGTAGAAATGGAGGAGGACCGCCCACCAGTGGTATTGGCACAAACGGTGGAACCCTCCCCCCAAACGAACCTCAAGGCTCTGTTCGCACCAAAGGAAGATGGTTCGTCAGGTGTCTCATTCAGTTCATGTCTCCTTTCTAAAGAATCTTTTGTATTTCCAGCGTCATTTTCTCTCGCCAATCACCTTGATCTCGACCTCGATCTTGAACTTGACGTTGACATTCTTGGAATTAATGGACCTCAAGAAAATGGCCATCGCTCTGAACCGATCTCATCAACACCCCATGTCATAGAAATCCCTGCCACGATAGCAGCTACCAAGGCTCGATCTCGAGTGACGCTCGACCCTTCGCTTCCCCTACTTTTCCCACCAATAGATTCACTCCCGCACCCATACACTCATTCCTCCGACTCCGTGACTACGTCCCGTCAGCGTGGCACTTCATCGTGCTTGTTGTTCCCATTGACGACACGAGTGCGGGGTTTGCACTACCTTCCGTCAAGTCTAACCTTTGCCCGTTCATCTCAGGATACCCCCGAATCTATCCGTGAACTGTGGGAAAAAGATAAGTCTTCGTTGACACACGAGTGGAAGAAGGCCTGGCGGGCGGCCAGAGGAAGTAAGAGGGGGAGAGTTGGAGCAGGAGGTGAAATCGGTGGCGGCTATTGATTGTGCGTCATGTGGGCCCCCTTGGTTGGCCCGTCGCAAACGTGCGCGAGAGGTTGTGATGCGCAGTACACGTGCATGTCTCCGTCAGATTGCGCCTGGTCTTAATTGCTTAAGATGCGAAGTTGTCTCGACGCCTCTTGCGGAGCGTAACTGCCACGTCAACTTTGTCAACCTTGGGAAGTGTTCGCCGTACCTGGCACGATTTCCGTTTCTGCATGCTCGCGGTTTACCAAGATGCTTTACCCTAAAGTCCAACGTACGAGCGCGCGGAAATTTTGATCTGGAACCATTTTGTTCCCGCTTGATCAGGCTGTTGAATTCTTTGCGCTGGCTTGAATTGCGTACCCCGCAGGCCCACAGCAGACTTAGGCAATCGTTTTGGTGGTCTCATGACCAGACGTTTTAGGACGCCCAGAACAGGCGCGATCGAATTATGGTCTTCGGTGTCCTCGAAGGGTGCGCTCCAAGCGTCCAGTATAATTGGACATCGATTCGCATCGAGATCGCACGTCGCGGATGAGTGTGCGAGTACTTCCAGAGCCGCTGTCACGATGTCAATGCTCGGGTCCAATATCAAGGTACCATTCATCCATGCTCCACTATTGTTTCAAGTATTTCATATCCTCTCGTTTTGGCTGTTGAAACAAGGGGCCACAAAGCTGGGTCAAATCTGGCGTGGTGTGGGGAAGCCTGAAGGTAGGAACTATCCACATAGACCACAAGATTTTTGCTGTCACACTGAATATAGCTGGCAGCAAGATAAGAAAGGAACTAGTTTTCTGTTCTTTTCTAACGTCTACTAATCTTGTGACTCGCAAAACACTTGAATCCATGCTCAATTTATCTTGCAATTTACTAAGTTTCTCTCCAGCGGCGTCTTAACTGGACGTTGAACGGGAAAATGCCATCGACGTCTCGCCGATGTAACGGTGTTTATCTATTTATCATACTCGTAGAGCCATCGCCACCTAACTAAAGTGAAGGTATCGTCACGAATACCGCATAAATCGGACGGACCCATCCGACCATTTTGAATTCTTAACCTCATGCTCTCTTCAATACATCCGCCGCGGGTTCATCTGTTATTCCGCCGCTATCTCTCCCGGGCGCCAGGGGTGGCTTTCAAATACCTTATAAGATGCCGCATTGATACTGTCCCCCTTCACTATCAAACTACATTTCAATTCCCCCGGTTCTTGTTCATCTGAATATGGCGCCTAAGCGGCCCCCCCCTTTCCGCGCTGAGCACATTGGCTCTCTGCTCCGTCCAGACTACCTCCTCGAAGCACGGAAGAAGTATGACAAGAAAGAGGTCACACAAGGGCAGCTGCGGGAATTCGAAGACCGGGCCATCGTAGAGGCGCTCAACATGCAGCGGGAAGTTGGCATCGGGAGCTTCACGGACGGTGAATACAGGTCGGTGAATATGTTACCCAGTGGAACTCAACACTAATGTCCAATTGAAGGCGACACATGTTTGTATCGTTGTGATGTGTATGTACTGTCAGCAGCTGATCGCGAATAACAAAGGTTCTTCGATGGATTCTTCGACCATCTAGAAGGTTTTGAAGGTGAGACTGTCTTGCAATAGGTTAGTGAGAAACCAAATAGCTGACATATGTCGAAGAGGTTCATAACCCACCTTTGGAAATCTTTAGGGTAATTTCTAATCAAACCATTCACGCTGCTTGGATGATAAGTGGCCTAGATCGTGCAGCTCGAGAACGAATGATGGATGGGTCCGCATGACGGTAATTTGTCTGTTGCACCGCGGGGCTGACATGGGTCTATTGGAGGACAGACCATCCGTTACCCGTTTACTAGGCCTACTACGCTAGCTACTCTACATTTCCTTTTTTGGACTTGGTGTGTGGTGACATGCATGCCACACACCTTCTCTCTCCTCCAGTCTCATACCATGTCGACTGGAGGTGAACTACCACATAGCACCATTATTTAGCCCTCTTACTCACCTGTACATAGTTTAACTCCTACCTACAGGTGAATAGAATTAGTCTTATATCACATTGACTGGAGTTTAACTCCTACCTACAGCGACATGCTCCAACAGGTTATGAGCCCTGCTTAGCACAGAAAAACCAACATCGAGACTCCCACTGTGAGATAATCAACCCTGCAAGTGAGTTAAAACCACCAACTGCCCATCACCTGCCATCCGACTTAAACAATGTCCAGTGATAGACACAATGGCAACCCATACTACGGGCACCCACCAGGCAACTATTTCACCCATGGCAGCAGCCCACAGGCTGGGCCATCCCAACTACCCCACAGCATAGTCGGACACCTCAACCTGGCTGTATTCCCTGGTATGGATGACCCTTGGCATGGGCTATATAGCGGCCACTACAGCGATTCAAGAGGCATGTCCAACACGACATACCTCCATCTGAGCACTTCAGCTGGGCCAACCCAGCCAAACTCATGCTCTCCGCCAAACGTAGCAACTTATCTACCCACTAACTTGCCATGCCCGGCCTCACTGAACGACCTCCAATCCCTTGGAGTATTCAGTGATGAAAACATGGACAATGTCGATGACACCCATTTCATGCTAAAACAGTCCATCAACCCCTCAAAATTCACCCACCTATTCTGCATCAACCCCAAACTTTCCATAACAGATGCCAACTACATGCTCTGGCAAGCCAACATGTTCTGTGCACTACATGCAGTGTTACTTCACATATATCTCGACCTGACTTTTCTCCCCCTGACCATCACAGAAAACAGAGTCCAAAATGTCTGGTGAGACAGAGCCAACAACTTCATCTGCTCAGTCTTGACCACCCAGATGGAACCAGAGGCACAGAGACAACTCGGACACATCACAAGTGCAGCCAAAATGTGGGCTGAGGCACGATGTCTCTATGCAGGAACAACCACTACCGATTGGACCCTCACCATCTCCACCCTTGTCACCACATGTCACACAGATGGCAAAGACACCACTGAGCACATTGCCAAAATGAAGGCACTATGCCACAATCTCATTTTGATGAACCACGACCTCCCTGATGAACTTTTCACATGTTTTCTTCACATATCCATGCCACCATTATGGAACCATGTATTCTCTGCCCTACCTGAATGCTACACATCTATCAAAATCGAACACTACATTCGAGATGAACATGGCATACGCACCAGTCAGGCCGCCTCTTCATCATCCTTTCATGAAAACAAGACTAGTAAGGGAGACAACAAGGAGAAAGTATATTGCAAATATCACAAGTCAAAAAGCCATTGCACGGAGGACTGTCATGCTGCTCAGTTAAAGGACAAGAAGGGCAAACCAAAAGAGGACGAGTCAAAGGCAAAGACCAGCAACACCAAACCTAAGCCAAACTGTGACAAATGGGTGAACCAAGCTGTCGCTGACAATGAAAGCCAATCTGACACAAAACGCTCAGACTTGGACCTCTCTAGCTACCTCACAGGCACTACTCCCCCACGATCCCACTTTGGATGGATACTCAACAGTGGATCCACCAACCACATTTGCATGGACTGCTCAGCATTCGCCACATTCATGCCAATGATGGACTCAATCAAAGGCATAGTCAAAAATGGACCAGAACTACAAGTCCTTGGTACTGGTACGGTATTGATTATGGTATCAGTACAAGGCAGAAAAGAACGTACAGTAAAGCTCATGAATGTGAGCTACTGCCCCAACACCCGTGACAACCTTATGTCAGAGAGTTGCATGGATTGAAAAGGAATGGAGATCATGAAGTACAGGGGAAAACTTACAATCAAAAAGCCCAATGGCGAGATTGTCATGGAAGGCTGTCTTCATGGCAATCTATATGAAGTCAATAGTGCTATCACACCACCTGCTTCCCACCACAATGTTGCCTTCACCGCCCACTCCCTACCCAACCTTGACCTCTGGCATGCCCACTTCAGCCACATTGGCTTAAAGAGCCTCTGCTACCTTGATCGCCACAACCTCATAACCAGCATGAATTTACAGGGAAATAGAGATCTCTCTCCATGCAATGGCTGTGCAAAAGGTAAACACCATCATGTACCATTCCCCTCCACTGCCTTAAACCAAGCCAAAAAGTCCATCGAGCACTTACACATGGATTTACAAGGCCCCTTTGATGTATCCATCCAAGGGTACATCTATACAATTGACATCATCGACAATCACAGCTGAAAAGGCTGGAAAGAATTCCTACGACACAAAGATGACACAGCCACATTTATCAAATCCATAATACAGTGCCTTGAAACCTTCATAGGCTAGCACGTAAAATTCATCTGATCCGACAATAGAGGCGAGTTCATCAATACAAAACTCAAATTCTACTTCCAGGGAAAAGGTATCATGCATGAGCTCATAGTGTCCTACACACCACAGTAGAATGGTATCACAGAATGGTTCAACCAGACCACTCATGAGAGTGCTCTTGCAATGCTCACAGACACCAAGCTCTCGAAGGGATTTTGGCCTGAAGCACATGAGTATGCTAACTACATATGGAACTGCAGCCCAACAAAGCCCTACACCGAACCATGCCCAACAAAGCCTTTTATGGCAAGAAACCCAGTATTTCTACCCTTCACATCTTCGGCTCACGCTGCCACATATGAGTCCCACCTGAATGCTGCCACAAACTCGACCCACACTCCATTGACAGGGTCCTATGTGGCCTCAAACACAGATCCAAGGCCTACAAGGTCTGGATTCCCTCAAAACACAAATTTATTTCCTCCTGAGATATCCTCATCTATGAGAAAGTATTCAGCCACATCGCTGATACTGTTGCCTCTCACAACATCACTCCAAGCAAGGGGGTGCCTAGTGCTCCCCTGTGTACTGCTCAGATTGAGGGGGTAACACAGACTACTATCAATCAAAACACTACCACGGACTCAACTCCCGCTGCATCACTCATAGCACCTATTCTGTTAGCTCAACCTGATGTAGCTCCACTTCCTGAGCCCAACAAAATGGCCCCAAAACTACACCGATCTGAATGAGTCACGTGCCCATCCTAGAAGAAAGAAGCAGCCAATAAGCAAAAAGCTGAATGGGATCTGGATGCTGAGACACCTGTCAAGTTAACCACCATCAGTGTTACGAAACCTACATTTTCTCCACATTTTTCCGTATTTTTCCAAGTGCTCATTCACTCTACACACTTACTTGCACCATGGAACCTCAAGCAGTCACACAAGTCACGCTTACATAACATCATGGTCACGTTCCTTATTAGGATGCAGTGCCTCTTCGTGAGTGCCTCCCTAATTAGGACATGCATCTCAAGATCTGCCACATCATGATGTGTCACGCCTCATGGTACGCCACAGTCTCAAGGCTATGCTTCCATTCTGCCACATGCCTCATGTATGCCTCATGCATCACATGCTTCTCTTCCATTCCATGGCTATGCAAGGCTATACATCATGACTCACAACCCTAGACCCTTATCTAGGCTATGCTCGCATATATGGTAACTACCAATAG
>JBBPLW010000551.1:1830-11966 GCA_038089995.1 Tylopilus balloui | reverse complement strand
CACAACGGAGCGAGCTCAGCTACATTTGTTCGCAGTGGCACGCCCTGTTGGCAACAGCGAATTGAGCAAGTGCCGATCATCGATCATCTCCGTACTTCTCGGACATGCAGCCACGTGATCGCAAACGTAGACAACGCGCACTCGGACCAAACCAGCCTCGCTGCGAGAGGTTGTGGTAAGGAAGTCGACGGCAGCAGCATTGTCGGCGAGTTGGCCCGGGAAGAAGGTGTAGCATCATGGGGCTGAGAGGGAGAACCGGGGCAAACCCTGGGGCGAGATATGAGCTGCCTGTGATGGTGTAACGGAAAATGGTACAGGGCTGCGATTCAACAGGGCGATGCCAGGGATGAGTGCAGTAGAGCAAGCGGAGACGACAGCATACTTTGGATCGAGGCAGGCCATCGATCAGGGTTCCCAATCTTGATTATCTCTTCATCGGGTAAACTCGCATGGAGCTACTAGGCAGGACTTGACTCGAAACAAGGAGCACTGATTCTCGTCCGTTACCAACGATGTTCTTGAGATCAACAGTCCAGTCGAGATGGTGGCACTACGATCTCTCGGCGACAGCCTGCGACTCTGGTGTAAGGGACTTGGCTTCGCTCTGAAACTCCGCTGTTCCAGTGTTTTGTGTATTTCGGCAAGAAACAGGGTCCGCAGTGAAAGTGCGACCGCGTGTTGATGACAACGACACCACTGAGAGACGTACCGCAGTCGTCGAATCGCACCGCGGAGTTGGCGAACCTACTAGAAGCAGGTCAGAAGCCGTTCTTATAGATTTCCTTCTCTCATCGTTGCAGGAAAAAGCGAACTTGTTGGCACAACAAGACATGCGTTGGGTTCAAGCTCGAGGTCTCGCTTGGCCCACGAGGGGTTATGTAATCTGCTGCAGACTCATCCATCTGGTAAACTTTACCCAACCCTAGTACCCTGCGCTGATTCCACGATAGAGATACAGCTTTCAAGTTCTGTCGTCCCGAGGACGGGTATGAGTGTCCCTGGACAACAAACTGTCCGCCTCGAGGCATCCTTGCGATTTGACCCTGCGGACATGATGTTGTTGGGCGTGACCGATCTGGATCTCAGTAATCATCTCATGATCAGTATTCCACGGAGCCCCATGGTCGGCCATGAGGCAGCGCCCGTTAAATGGTTGAAACCTTTCGACCAACCATTGGCCCAACCCTCCATCATCCAACTCCTGCGGAGATCGAGGTTCTCTCCCTCTTTGCACGACGATCTGAGATTCATCAAGGAACAATTCTTATGAACGGTAGAGCTCTGATTCGCAAAAATTATTGTCGTCACTGTCGTTGATTTTCCCCACCCGTGCTTCTTACGCTCTAGATGAAGCATACTAGTAGACCGAGGGATCACTCGTCTTTGCGTAACTGGGTACCTGCCCAACAGGACCCTTCGAAATACAATTCCTGTTCCGACACAATTACTCTTACCGCTGAAGTCAAAGGTGACGACGGGGATGGTAATGTCCGAGCGAACGATTATCATCAAGTGAATCTAACGAGCGTTCCACAGAAATAACAACGGCTCCCGAGCATCCGTCTCTGCAAAAAAAACCTCCCCGGGCCACCATTAACGTCGTACTTTTCGGCGAAATTGGCGTTGGGAAAAGCTCCGTAATTAACCTTATCGCGCAACAAGACGTTGCAAGAGTTTCATCGGACGCTAATGGTTGCACGATGCAATCCACTCGCTATGATCTCTCCTTCGACAACATGGACTTTACCATATTTGATGCTGCCGGTCTCGAGGAGCCCCAAATGGGAGTCAATGACTACCTGAAGGCTATCGAAAAGGCATACGAGCTCATCGTCGATCTCGATGCCGCTGGCGGCATCCACCTTTTGCTGTTCTGTATGCGCGGGGGCAGAATAACGGCGGTCGCACAGAGCAACTATCGATTGTTCTGTGGATTTCTCTGCAATAGAAAGGTTCCCATAGCGCTCGTTTTTACCGGCTTGGAGAAGGAAGTGGAAATGGAGGACTGGTGGAAGAGAAACGAAACCTATATAACACGCTATGGCATCAAGAGCGACGGTCACGCTTGTATTACGGCAGTCCGGGATGATACTCCTGAAGGAGACCTCAAGTATAAGGAGTCGCAAAGGAAGATCCGCGAGCTGTTGAAAACCTGCGCCCTCAAAAATGACGCATTCTCGCTGGAAACATTCACTTGGTTCGCGGGGGTTGCGAGCTTGATGCGGAGCCTCATCAAAAAGCAGAAGGCCCCAGGAAAGAAGAACATTATGCGGGTATTAACGCAACGCTGTAAACTGGACCCGGATACAGCGAGGGGGATCGTGGAAATGATGGAGAAAAGGGACGTGAAGACGGAAGATGGGAACAAGGATGAGCATCATAACGACGGGCCGGATGAAGGAGGCAAGCGTGAGGCTGGGACGGAAGACCTATCAGGCCCGGATGGCCAAGCTCTGGCGGAGCAGGACAAAGCTAGGGATGATTATCATGATGGCCATCTGCAGAGGGAGGATAGCGAGTGCCAGATAGAGAGCAGGAATGGTGGCCCCCCAATTCAAGGTTTGAGCCAGCAGATAAGGTCAGAAGAGACGAAGGACAGAAGAGCGGACGAGCTGGCGTGGGATGCAGAAGGTGAGGATGACAGGGCGAACCTCGGTATGCCCGAGAGGAACGTTCACGGTGCAGATGATAATTTATCTGGACACCATACGGCGACCCGGCAAGCTACGATGCTGAGGATGATGAACTACCGACTGGCGAAAGGGAGGATCTCCAACGACCGAAGGGGAACAAAGATCGCGGAGATCAATCCCTTTGGTCCAGACGTGGTAAAGCAGAGGGAGTCAGAGAAAGACGAGGCAAATCAGAGGCTTGGTGTCCGTTGAAGTTTATGTCCACCTTTGGATCGAGGCAGGTTATGGGTCAGAGCTCCAAGATTTGGCTACGTTCTTGCAAACGTTGTGCATTATATGAAATCTATTTTTCATCCTGAGCCCTACCTTCAGATCGAGTAAAATTAAAGCGTGCCGACAGAATTTGTCGCATTATTCCAGGGACGTTGGCTTCGTGTGCATTGGACTGAGCAGATACGGGGAGAAAACTGTCCAAGAAGCCATCCTTGTTAGCCATTAGCTATGCTCTACAAAAGGTCTTGAACTCAGTGCCATTAATTACGCCCGCAAAGAAAAACCTGCCATGTCCGAGTTCACAGAACTTTTGGAACCTCGTGAGCTTTTCATCTGGCACTTCTCCTCAACGAGCGCGGCCAAGACCTTGTCCGCCTTTTCTACTATCTCGTTTGGATTATCAGGACCTGGATAGTCCAGTGTGCGAGGACGACATGAGTCTCCACATCTTGACTGCGGCCTTGTGGTTATAAAGTTCTGTAAAAACGATAATGGCTGGACATGTCTCTCCACCAAACGATATGTGGAACTGCTCAAGAGCGGTCCAGGTCTGATCAATTCGGATGCACCGTCACAGCGCAAAGTTTGAATCGCCACAAAGTACCTCCCGGGCATCGACATATCGACATCTATATTTCTAGTCGTTGACGTACTGGGTTGCCCGAGATCCAGCTCCGGATGGGAAGAGGTGGATCCGATTCGCCTGCTGTGTGACATCACAGATCATGTATCATCACGAGTGATGCCACTCTTTTCTCCGCTGCCCGGAGTAGAGCACGGGCGTCAGGCAACGAAGCGGACATCGACGAGTCTGCGTCAGACTTCCAGGTCGCGGCGTCGAATTTTGATTACGAAGTGCATCTCAAGACTGCTTCAGTCGGCCTTGGATGGCGGGGTGGTCGCTATGGGTCGTGGTGACGGATGCGGCGTGGGCATCGAACGATATGCCATGCTTGGTCAAGTCTTCTTCATACGCGGTCCGCCACGACTCTATGTCTCGCACATGGCGACTGCGACTGCGATGACGAACGAATGCGATGCTCCTGATATGAGTGTCTGAGGAGCAAGAGACCCTGCCTAGGAAGCACGCGAGCATTGGTAAGATCACTGGACCGTCTCCCCATCCGTCCTGTCTTGGATTGTGATTTCATTTATTCGATGGCACGTTAAAATGGATCCTTTGCTCATGGCATCATGAAGACCCATTATTGTCGTACGGACGAGCTGTCACTTCGTCTAGCTGTTTTTTCACGACTGCAAACTAGTAGCAATGGACTAGAGATTGCCGCTCGTGAGGTGATTCTCGAGCTGCGATCTTCACGCTTGACCAATGTGCGTATCCGGCGGTCGAGAGCAAGGCCACTAGGCGCCGATACGAGACTGTTGACCATGAAAAGGCCCGCGCTGCATGGAAGAAGTCAACGCGGCAGGATCTCGATACAGTGTCTTTTCCGCGCCGCTTACCATTCTTTGAATTCTTCTAGTCTCCAAACCATCACCATGGCCGGACATCCCACTGGCACATCCAAATCGACCAAGAAAGAAATATTCCACCCAGACTCTCGAAAAGCCGTCCAACTCGCCCGCCCGCACCTCTGCAAGGCCAAACTCGCAGAAACGAACATCAAACGGCCTAAAAAGCACGCTCTACAAGGTGCAGTCTTGTCTCGATCCACATTGTGTAATTGGACTCGGGACGATGGGGGAACTAGCGGACGTGTACGGCTTTTTCTATCATGCGTTGCTCCCCGTCGGCGTGCTTACCCTCGAAGAACTACGAGCGATTGTCTTGGAAGTGTGGCTTACCCCACACGACGACGAGCTTGAGTTGGAGCGCGCGGCTCGGCGCAGGGGCCGGCCAAAGAGTATGAAGGAGGTGAAACTGGAGGAGATCAAGCTGAGGGAGACGGAGGAGTACAGGACTGGGATCGGTGAGTTCGACCGTCTGCGATCCAGATAGCATCACGTGAACTTTTCTTCCTCTCTCTCCTTTTTTTTCTTATTCCAAAGAGGTCCTGGATCTCACTGTTGAGCTGTTTCGCAAGTGGGACCAGAAAGAGGTGGCCTACGTTCAGCTGCTTCGAATCATCCGCATATCGAGCACTCATCCCGCGTCGGCGGTCGTGTCTAGACTGGGCATACACCACTCGCTGCGCGATCCATGCGCGCCATTGGAGTACCAGGATCAGGAGATGAGTGTCGATGAAAATTATAGGATCTTTTCCGAACCGTCGTCGCGCTTTGCGAGCATACTGACCACCACGGACGGCCCAGTGTAAGACCGCACGTTGTAACGCTCATCTCCAGCCACCCGCCAACAGCGAGCCAGATAGACATGTTTCGGTTCAATTCCAATCGGGGTACGCCACTCTTTCACTCTCTGTCCAACATCCCGGGAGTTATTCCGCGGGCGAAGACATCCAACTCCCAATTATTGACGCATGACCTGAAAGCTAGAGGATGATCATCTCTCATGGCGAGGTACGTTATACTGGTGCAATCACTCCGTCCGCGCTAGGTTTCGATCGATCCTCGATGGCCGATTCGCGCAGAATGGTCCGCAATAGATGCTTGTGGAAGTGTTTTCTCGGCGTGAGGGTGAAGTGCAGAGTAGGATGATCGTGGCAACAGTTATAATAAGGTCGCTCAGATGTTCCACCAACGCAGGACGGTGATGTGCAAAATTACATGTTTTTACAGTCATGGAGAGATGAAATATGTCAAAACCCGAACGATCAAAGACCTACATGGATGAAAGGAATCCACTCGGTGAACGGCACGCGTGTATTTCGAAGGCCCTCCATCGCGTCGTGCAGTGCCCGTGCAGCCTCTCGGTAATCCGGCCTCGTGCCTTTCTTCAACAGTCGCCCGTATACGTCCCTCGCCACACGGGGCGCAATATTATCGCTGATCGACCACATCGTACCAACGACGCCCCCGTAACCAGCAAACAACATCCCAGCTGCCATGTGAATGGCCTCGTCGGAGAGCTTCTTCTCGCCCGTCGCGGTCTGACATGCGGACAGGAAGGCAAGGCCACCACTGGGACGTGACAACACGACCATGTCGCGCAGCTTCAAACGGCGTCGATCGGCAAGACAAAGTCCGCTGTCCACGCCATCCTGAACTCCGTGGCAAGCAAAATGGACCCAGTCTGTCTCCCTCATCAGCGCGAGTACTTCCTCGACCGTGCCGGCAGACGACTCCACGAAGATGGTTTGTGCCGGACGAGAGTTCTCGATCGCGCTCTTGATGTGTGCCAACTCAGGGGCGACGCCTGGAAGCGGGGGTTGACCATCTGAGGATGGCCGACGGACAGCAAGGATGCGGAGATCCTTGTTAGCCAGCACGGTTGGATTGGGTGACGGAGTAAGAATGGAAAGGGTGGGGACGTATGACGAGACGACGAAATCAAATACTTTATGCCCAGGTGTCGAATGTTCGTCATAGAAACCAGCAGCATGGATGGGAAGAAACGCGAGAGGGCCAGTCGGACACCAGAAAATACGTGATAGGTCCTCGGGCGTCTGTCCGGAAAGACAGATGAACGGATTAGCTGTGAACAAAGTAACAACACATACCACTGAGAAAGCCAGGGCGTCCAAGACCGGCTTGACGACAGTTTTCCACAAGCCGGATAAAATGGTTTCCCAGCTGACGTCCTTCTGAGGTGCAAACGTGCCAACCCTTGCGTGACGAACGAACTTCCTCATAGCGTTCTGAAGATCAATGGATCTCTTAGAGGTGAAACCTGGAAGGGGGACATGAATCACGTGGTCTAGATTGGCAACGACAATAAGCGCATCGCAGCGTGTCTCTGCGACATTGAGTATGACGACCGGTCCGGAGTGTGCTGAGGCACGGATCTGAGAGAACTTTTTGCGGAGGAGGAATCGCTCGAAGCCTGGCAACCGGCGAATTTTCTGGAGTAGCTTATCTCGTTCGATCGCGAGCGTACGACGCTTGTCAGCGACCTGTTGCAGGGAATTTGGCGGGTGATATGTTACATCTTGATCCTGGTCTGAGAGTGCAGATAACGATTGTTCATGAGTGGCACTAGCCTGGTCTAATTGGGCGGACAGTTCACGAAGTCGACGGGCATGGTCTGGATGGGCGGATGACAGCTCTTCATAAGAGTTACGAAGCTGGAAGAGTTCACCCCAAATGATCGAGCGTCCTTGCTCAAGCCACTCGACAGCCGTTTCCGGAGATCCCTCCTTCAGAGCTGCAGCTGCCGCTTCCCGCACGACATCGGTAGCCTTGGTGAGTTCGTTGTAGCGGTGTGAAAGAGAGTTGCCAATCCATGCAAGCTGAGGAAGGAGGCCGACAGCGATGGAATATGCATGGAGGAGAGAGCGATGATGAATATGGCGAGCACATGATATCCAGGCGTCTGCTGCAGAAAATCGAACACTAATGGGGCCGATCGGGGCTGAAGCAGCGTGCGAATATAAGGAAATCGCATGCTCGAGGTCACTGCGCTCCCCAAGGCGCTCGAAACGAGTTTGGTAGGAGATAGCGAGGTTGTTCAGATAGAGGGACTTGCCAGGGTGACCGTGAGGAGTGAGCTCAACGGCTTCCCTGTGCCTCGAAATTGCGTCATCGAGGTCATTGATCTGACCGAGGTGATCGAAGCGAGTTTCGTAGGAGACGCCAAGGTTATTTAGACGACCAGGCTTGTCAGGGTGACTGCGAGGAGTAAGCTCAACGGATTCCCTCTGGCATGAAATTGCGTTCTTGAGGTCATCGATCTGACCGAGACGCTTGAAACGAGCTTGGTAGGAGATGCCGAGGTTATTCAGATGGCCAGGCCTGTTAGGGTGACCGTGGGGAGTGAGCTCAGTGGCTTCCTTCTGCCATGAGATCGCGTCCTCGAGGTCACTGATCTGACTGAGACGATCGAAACGAGTTCCACAGGAGATGCTAAGGTTGTTCAGATAGCCGGGCCTATTGGCGTGACCGTGAGTGAGCTCAACGGCTTCCCTCTGCCTCGAAATTGCGTCCTCGAGGTCACTGATCTGACCGAGACACTGGAAACGAGTTTCGTAGGAGTTGCCGAGGTTATTCAGATAGAGGGATTTGTTAGGGTGACCGTAAGGAGTGAGCTCGACTGCTTCCCTCTGCCTCGAAATTGCGTTCTCGAGGTCACTGATCTGACCGAGACGATCGAAACGAGTGCTGTAAGAGATGCCGAGGTTATTCAGACGGCAAGACTTGTTAGGGTGACCGTGAGGAGTGAGCTCAATGGCTTCCGTCTGCCTTGAAATTGCATCCTCGAGGTCACCGATCTGACCGAGACGATTGAAACGAGCTTGGTAGGAGATGCCGAGGTTATTCAGATAACCAGGCTTGTTAGGGTGACCGTGAGGAGTGAGCCCAATGGCTTCCGTCTGCCATG
Source organism: Tylopilus balloui (assembly GCA_038089995.1). Taxonomy (NCBI): domain Eukaryota; kingdom Fungi; phylum Basidiomycota; class Agaricomycetes; order Boletales; family Boletaceae; genus Tylopilus; species Tylopilus balloui. The sequence goes on along the minus strand of JBBPLW010000551.1, from coordinate 3,662 downwards.
AAACTGCGTCCTCGAGGTCACTGATCTGACCGAAATGATCGAAACGAGTTTTGTAGGAGATGCCAAGATTGATCAGATAACCAAGCTTGTCAGGGTGACCGTCAGGAATGAGCTCGACGGCTTCCCTCTGCCTCAAAATTGCGTCCTCGAGGTCACCGGGCTGTCCAAGGCGCTCGAAACGAGCTTGGTAGGAGATGCTGAGGTTGTTCAGATAGCCAGGCCTGTCAGGATGACCATGAGGAGTGAGCTTTATGGCTTCCCTCTGGCATGAAATTGCATCCTCGAGGTCATTGATTTGGCCGAGACGATCGAAACGAGTTCCGTAAGAGTTGCCGAGGTTACTCAGACAGCCAGGCTTGTTAGGGTGACCGTGAGGAGTGAGCTCAATGGCTTCTTTCTGGCACGAGATTGCATCCTCGAGGTCACTGATCTGACCGAGACGATCGAAACGAGTAACGTAAGAGATGCCGAGGTTATTCAAACGGCCAGGCTTGTTAGGGTGACCGTGAGGAGTGAGCTCAATGGTTTCCTTCTGCCATGAGATTGCGTCCTCAAGGTCACTGATCTGACCAAGACGATCGAAACGAGTTCTGTAGGAGATGCCAAGGTTATTCAGATAGCCAGGCTCGTCAGGGTGACCGTGAGGAGTGAGTTCAACGGCTTCCCTCTGCCTCGAAATTGCGTCCTCGAGGTCACTGATCTGACCGAGGTGATCGAAACGAGTTCCATAGGAGATGCCGAGGTTGTTCAGATAACCGGGCTTGTCAGGATGACCGTGAGGAGTGAGCTCAATGGCTTCTGTCTGCCTTGAAATTGCGTCCTCGAGGTCATTGATCTGACCGAGACGATCGAAACGAGTTTCGTAAGAGACACCAAGGTTGTTCAGACGGCCAGGCCTGTCAGGGTGACCGTGAGGAGTGAGCTCAACTGCTTTCCTCAGTCTCGAAATTGCGTCCTCGAGGTCAGCAAGATCACCAGACTGATTTTTGAACAGCTTCAACAGCGAAGTGCCTACATGCCATGGGTCCTCATCCATGGAGCCTCGAGTTGGATCCAGCTTCACCGGGGATTGGCTATCCAACTGCTCAAAAGCGCTATGGTCTTGGTCGGTAGTGTCTTCTTCCTCATCTCCAGATTCTGGATTTGACTGGACATACACAAACTGATTAACGAGGATCGTGTTAGTGGCAGTTGCCTTCTTACCTGCTGGGGCCCAAGTCCCCCCAGTGCTGAGGAACCATCGCCCTCACCCCCCTGCCACTTGACAGTCACCATAATGGATGAACACGGGGACGCCACATCTCCATCCTTTGGAAAGAACCCAAACGCTGCCATCGTATGAGGACTCAAACTCTTGTACAAAGCTCGATCCCATTTACCTACGCCTTTTGCACTACAATCCAATAGTTGTTGCACCGTAGTTGTCAGGCTTCGCAGCTGCTCCCCACCACCCAGTGCGGGCTGGAATTCCAAGGCCGCATAGATTTCAAGACAAATAGTGGCCGACAAATCTGACTGTCTGTAGACACTGTCAGAACTGTCCTCAGTTGGAGAACAGGATCTCACAATGGGATCGGGCCAGTCCATTCGACATGACCATTCACTGACACACACTTCTTCTCAGTTCTCCATTCAAGGCTGCTATGACGCAGCACAGCATAAAATTCGGCGGGGGGTCGTTCAAGGCCAAGAGCAACATCAGTCACTCGGATGGCTAACCTGTCTTCAGCAATGTTTGCAGACTGAGTGGATAAACGAGCTTCGCACCCGTAATAACTAATTCCTTGTTCTCCTCCGTAGATCCAGATGAAGATGAAACACGACACTGTTCG
>JBBPLW010000550.1:0-11985 GCA_038089995.1 Tylopilus balloui | reverse complement strand
GGAATAATATAGATCCAGAGGTGTGTCAGAATTTGATTGAAAGCATGCCTAGAAGGATCCAAGCAGTGATCAAGGCCAAAGGAGATCATACAAAGTACTAGAATTGGCCAAATCTATATATTTAATATATAGTTCCAAAATTGAGTCAATGTCTTACTCATTTGATTTGACCATATCTCCATAGATACTTACTTGAATTACATAATTAATTTTGTAGTAGATAGCCAAGAGCAAGTACTATCTGCCACCCACTTAATCTTTGGCTCTATTTGTTCTTGTTCTTGAGTTATTTAACCAATACTCCAAAATTGCAAAACATTGACTCAATTTTGGAAGTCACTGTAATACTAGGTATACATGGATTAATTGTGAAACATGCCATTTGTGAAGTCCCAAGTGGTGAAGTACTAGTTGTTCATCCTGATCTTCAAGTTACCAGTATGGATGGCCATGATCTTAGTGGACTTGGCACTAAGGATCTTAGTCATCTCTGCATCAATGGCTGTGATGAGGGCATTCAAGTTGGAATAGGTAGTGGTAGTCATCATACTAGGGATGAATCAGTATATAGCAATTCTAGATTGAATGTGCCACATACAAAAATAAAGAGCGATTTGAGTAGTGACTTGTCTGAAAGAATGATTAGCTGAGGGAAGAGAAAAACAGCACAATTTTCTTACAAGTCTTTGTTCAAGTGGCTGGGAATAAGGGTTGAGAGTAGAGCAGAGCAACTCTTTTATGGACAGGTGATGGAGCTGGTCTGACTCTTCCAGAGTGTCAACATGTTTGAGAGGAGTTCTGGAGCTTTGTGTTATTTGGGGATGGGCAGGAGAATTCTTAGCTATTTGATTTCCATCTGATTGAACAATGGGTAGTCAAATGTTCTTATTGTGATGAGAAGCATACTGGCCACAAGGGAATGGTCACCTGGACATCCATCTGACCAATGGAAAATGTGCTATTTGAGCAAGTGGAAAGCAAATATTGGGTGATGAATGGTAGCATCATCAGCTGAGCAGGAGTGAGGGATATCTGCTACTTCAGCTGGTTATGGCAGAGGCTGAGTGGCGTAAATTTCTCAATAGATTGTGAGTGCAGCACCCTACTTCCATCAAACACATGAATGTTTGCTCCTTTCTATCTCATGTGGCATCTTGATAGAGCCACAAAGAGCTGGGAATGGAGCAAAGTTCTGATGGAAGTGAGATAACTCAGCAGTTTCCTATTGCATCTATTTTAAAATGGCTTCTGTTCCATTTACATGTATGACAACAATTGAGGGGCCTGTTTTGGTTGATTTGCTGACCTAGCACAATTTCAGATCAGATCTCAGCTGCCTTTGTCCTGGTTCTCCTATAGCCCATTCAGTTGGGGTCTGAATGACCAGTCCCCCATTCTTGCAGAAACTTGCTATCTAAAAATGTCTTGTTGCTCTTTGAGTCCCCCATGGCACTCATGGAATGTGTCTATAATTTTAATGTACAGATTTTACTTAGAATATTTTTTCAAATAAGAAATAGAATTTTCATAATGTAGCTGGTTAAACAGAAGAAGAAAGTTTTGCCAATGCCCCTCACCTTCCTTTAATGTGAACCATGCAGCAAGAAATGTAGCTGTTTTACTTGGCTCCCTTTTGAATCAATGTCCCCCCATCTCAATCTCAAAACATCATCCATACCTCACTTGCTTTATGAAAAAATGGTACTGTGTGAGTTTCTTGGCGATTTCCTCCAAAGAATACACTTCAGAAATGGGGACAAGAGTGTAGCTGCCATTATAATAGAGGAAGCATAACCTACCTTTGATGATGTTGATCCATGGTAGCTTGAGTCGTTGAGATGATTTCTGGGCTCTGATAGTGTCTCCAGATGTTCTTTTATATCCAATGATTCTTCTGTTTTCTTTGCCATTTGAAATGAGCCCAACTCCATAAAGCTAGGCATCAGGATATTGATGCATACCTGCAGCAAATAAATAGAGAGCACATTGTTGATTAGAGCAGACATACCAAGGTGAAATGCCACCAGAGCCAACAGAAGTTAATTAAACCAGCAATGCACAATATTACAAGTCAAGTAGAGAGCTTTGGATGGGTGACTCATTATACCATCTGTTGAGGGGGCAATGCTAGGAGGGGGAGGCTGAGATTCATTTGAAAAAGAGAGGGAAGTGGAAAGAGCAAAGCATAATTTAGCAAGCCAAATGAAGAACATGTAGTGGCTAGTAGTAGGCATTGCCTGCAAAAGAGAGATGGGACTGAAAAGAGTGATGGGGAGAATGGTGGAAGACATTTGTTAGAGGGGGGCTAGTGAGAACAAACATTCAGCTCAATATATCTAAGTTCCTTGCTCATTGATTACCAAAATGACAGGGACCTGACTCCTGTCACAGGCTAGCAGGGAATTTGTGTAGGTAAACATAATTCCATCCCAAAAGAAACAAAGTGGCTCATGGTAACATGGACAAATCACACGGTCTAGAGCCTGCAAATATGTGATGACAATGGGATTCTCTTAGCTTCAACAAAAAGTTGCATGAGGTGAGAAGAATCAAAATTGATTGCCATCATGAGAAATTGATGTTGGCATCTATATAAGCAAGAACATGGTCAGCAGGCACTACTACCCCCCATACCCTGATTATGGCACTGTTTGCATGCTCTGCTCTACTCCAGCATAGCAATGGTGCTGTGTTCCTGACTAAAGTGCCCTTGGCAGGCACAATCCAAAAAGTACATGCTGTCCTTGAAAGTAGCCAGCTCCAACTGATGAGAAATTAAGATATCCTCCACTATTCCAGCTAGTTCAGCTTCCTCCTGCAGAACCATAACAATCATTCAAAATGGCAAGGAGAAGCACTACACTCTTGACTCTTGAGTTTTAGAGGGGTTGTCAGAGATTTGGGAGGAGATGCATTTACAAAGTGAGGAAAGCAAAATCAAGGAATCTTTTTGATACAAAATCTTTTAAATAGGTTTCTTGGCAAAGAGAGTTTGTTTTCACACTCAGATTTATCATGTCTGAGGAATGATGTCTTGATATAAAATATAAAAAGCAGTGTTGTGCAGATCCTAACATGTTTTGTTGATCACTAGAGCATGCATTGCTCTAAATGCTGAGGTACCAGCCACTTTAAATAGAGCTCTACTAGGATTACTAGTTTTTGATTCACACCTGAGATTTACAGGTCAGTTGAGATTTGTTTTCTGGTCTCAGGTCTCAAAGACAACTTGGGTACCATCACACTTTTGGTAGCAGCAAAGTTTCATCAGCACACCAAACATATAGGATATACTCATACAAAAACAGCAAACTAGTTTATCCCTTATCTTAATACATTCAGATCAAGGGATGAAATATCTAGATGAAAACTTCCAGGTATTCCTTATGTCTCAAGTTATACAACACCAACAAACCATGGCTAGAGAACCACAATAGAATGGTAGAGCTGAAAGATTCAACTAGACATTGCTAGATAAAATAAATGTGATGACTCATCATGCATGCTTACCAAAGCATTTCTGGCAGAAAGCCATAGAGACTGCAGTATGTATATATATATATCTATAACTGTCAACAACTTAGAAGATTAAATTGCAAAATCCTTATCTCAAAATGGAAACTTAAATTTAAAAAGCCAGATATATCTTATCTTATAGTTTTTGGCTGCTGGGCTTATTTTTTCCTTCATAAGGAAGATAGAATGGATAAACTCTCATGTAAAACCTAAGAAATAATTTTTATGAGATATCCATTGGGAACCCAAGAGATATTGATGCTATGTATAGTGACACTAATTGGGTTATGGCATAGACTCTAGACAATCTACTACATTGCAGATGGAATAGTATCATAGCTATCCAAACAACAACAGAAAATCATGCTTTCATCCATAGAAGCAGAGTATGTTAATATGTTGAAAATGGCAAAGCAACTAATCTAGATTAAGATGCTATAAATGGGTGAGGTGTTCAAAGATGAGAATGATGAGGAGAAAGAGTTAGGTGATGGCATATGATTGATATCTTTGGTCAGTTAGATAGCAATGACAACCAGCAGTACCTCTGTGTCAGATGATTCAATCTTGTATTCTTCTTTGGCCTCTATTAGATCCAGGGGCAATTGAGGAAAGTTGAGACCATATGTGTTAGTTTTCTGATAAGAAGATAGCAGTGAAGCATGAAATATGTCATAAATTTCCATGAGGTTAAAAAGATGGAGTCAGTAGACAAGAGAAGATTGGACCTAAGAGATTTTGAATGAACCATGTTGTTTGGGTGCTAGTTTCCTAGAGGGAAAAGGGAGGCAGAGATAAGTTGCTTCTAGCCAAACTTTATTTTCTACTTTCCAGGATATAAAGTGTTTTAGGAAGCATTGAGTCATCAGAAGGCAAGCAGATAGATTTCTAGGGCAGGGATGAAGGTTTTTCCTAATGGAAGATAGGATCAAGGCTAGTATCCTAGCATGAGGGAGAAGGGAGAAGTTTTAGTTAAGCTATGGGAGATGGAATTGTGGTAGATTAGTGGTGGTGAGGAATTTTTTCCATTTGTGAGGATGATAAGAATAGAAGATGCAAAGGTAGATTTCTAACTCCTGATTAGTTTGCTTGGTTTGTTCATCAGATTAAGGGTGGTAGGCCATGGATAGTTTGATGTTATACTGTAGTAATTAGGCCATCTCTTTGGCAAAGGCAGAGATGAATTGAGGGCCTCAATCAGAGATTATTGAGTCATGTAGTTGAAATCATTTAAAGACATTGTTAAAAAATAATTGGGTTACTCCCACTGCATTGATGTTTTGATATAAGGAAGGAGAATTATCCCCTTCATAAGGCTGGGTATTGACAATTACCACCATGATGGAATTAGCTCCAGCCAAGGTGGGGAGATCTGTGATATTATCAGGTTGACAAAGATTGAAAGGGTAAAGTGGATAAGAATAGGATAGGACTGAGTGGCAGGGTAGTATGATGCATTTCAGGTTTATTCTATTCACAGGTAGCACAAACAGCAATGTAATTGTTGATATAGATGGCAAGTCTGGGCAACCAAAAGTTATACACAAGGATTGCTTTAGTCTGGAACTGACCTGCATGACCAGGAACATAAAAGCAATTTTTAGGGATGTCTATTATCAAATGTCCAATCATCTAGGGATGCATGGAGTAGAGAGAAATATTATCATGGATGGCAATGAGAGCATGGAGAACAAGAAAGTCATCTGATAAAGATGATTTGATTTTCTGGAGAAGAGCTAGATCTAAGGCTTGGATGATAACCAGATCAGGGCAAATGGAGGCATTGACATTATTAAGGGTCTTGTAGAAATAGTGCCCATTGTACAGTACTTGTTAGCAAGATAACTTTCAAGGATCTTTGATGAATGAAAGATTTTATGGTCTGTGATAATGGTGATGTTGTGAAAGATGCCTTGTAGATATTGGCACCATTCCTAAAGGGTAAGTATAATGACCAGGAGTTCTCAATAATATTTGCCACAGTTTTATTCAGTGGAGATAAATGTTTTGGAGAAATAGATGCAAGAATGTGGGTCACTGTTGATATCTTTTCATATAAGGATTGCTTCCATAGCAAGAAAAGAGCCATCAGTCATTATTGTTACAGGTTAGCTCTAATACCTGAGCTACTATGCAGAGGATACTATCTCTAACTAATTAGCAAAGGCCATAGCAAATGGATGAGAGGAATAAGCAAGACTCATTCAGTTGATTTAACACTCATAGCCAGTGAGAGCCCACCAGCTATTGGATTACCACTAAAATGGGGCCCAACACTAAATGCAGGATTGATAGCTTCTAAGCTCCTTAGCCAAGGAAGAGGGAAATAGAGATATGAGAAGTCACACTAGTCTTTAAGGCCAAAAGATCTAATTGAAATAAGTGGATACAACTAGTGAATACAGGTGAGATATGAGGGTTTATATATATAGCTGTACTGCACACAGATCATGCTATGTTCAAAGATAAGGAATATAAAAAAGGAAATAAAGCTATAAAAGAAAATTAGAAGATAAGGTATCCCTAGCTTAATACAAAAGTTCATTGGGGTTCATTCATTGATTTATATAGCAGTAGAAATAGTATATGGCAAGGTTTTGCCATAGTCAAATGCTATAGGTCAAGTGACTGATTAAAAAATGTAAAGTCCCAATGAATGTTGTTGCTTTGAAGGAATAAGTATAGCAACTAAGTTAAAAATGAAAAATAGGGGCTAAATAGTATAACAATTATAGAGAAGGGTTTGAAAGTATCAGGGATCTGAAGGACTAGAGTAGAGGAAAATATGGATTTAAGGGTATCAAAGACTTTTTGTTGAAGAGGAGTTCATTTCCAGGGCTCATTCTTTTGGGTAAGAAGATTGAAAGGAGTTACAACTTGTTAAAAGTTCAGGATGAACTTTCAATAGAAGTTGGTGAATTCTATGAAGAATTGAATTCCTTTCTCAAAGGTAGGTGAGATTCAGTCTTTGATGGCTTGTAGTTTTACAATCTCCATCTCTATCTTTCCTTGACCAATGATCATTCTTAGAAACTCCATCTTGGGGATGTCAAATATACATTTGAATAGCTTTACCAATAATCCATGTTCTCATAGCCATAGCAATACTCATCACATTCTCTTGTAATGTAAACCAATGTCATCATGTGTGTAAATTCTGAGATTGTCCATGTAGATTTTGAGCTAGTGCTCAGTGATCATGTTGATAAAAATATAGTTCATGAAGGCTTGGAATGTAGGAGAGAAATTACTGAATCCAAAAAACATTACAGTGGATTCAAATAATCCCAGGGGACAATGAATGTGGCTTTCCATTTGTTCTCTTCTCAGAGATGAATATTATTATACCTCCAATGAATGTCAAATTTGGTGAATAGCATCAAATCCTTCATGTTGTTGATCAATTCATTTATTAGAGGCAAGGAAAATGCATTCTGGATTGTGAAAGAGTGAAGATACTAGTAATCTTGATTGAGGTGAAGAGATTTGTCCTTTTTAGGGATGAAAAAGAATGGGAATGCTTGGGAAGACTTTGATGGAATGATCCAATTGGTTTTTAGATATTATTTGATAAAGTCTTCATAGGCTTTCATCTCAGCTAGATTAAGGGTGTAGGATTTGGTGATTTTAGGGACACAGGAGGGATTTATTTTGAGAGCATGATCATATGGTCTATAAGAGGGTAGTTTGTCATGCATTTGTTCAGAGAATACATCTTTAAGATCTTTGCATTAGGCAGAGATCAACTGTTCTGCCTTCTTTATCTCTTGAGTGATTCTAGGAGGGCTCTATCTATTGTAGAAGAAATGAAAACATGGTTCAATTGATCCTGGGATTTCATTTTTATAGCTAGGGCATGTCTAGAATGATTTGGGGTTTTTTGAGACTTAGTATCATAAATTCCAGGGTTTCTTCATAGAAACAAGAGTAAATGGTGACTTAGGTGGTCCCATGATAGTTCCCTTGACATTAGATGTTCAATCTATATTTCTAGCTAGGATGGAGTTAGGCAAACTTTTTAAAGGGAGGTTTATTGAACAAAGGATAGAAATGTTGAGGAAATTTCCCATTGTCCCACAGTTGATAAGGGCAGAATTACTAATGGTTTGAGCTCCAGAGGATAGGGTAACTAGAATATGCAGGGTTCATTCATTTGATAACTCTACTAGTACAGAAGCAATATCATGGGAAGAGGAACTCAGAATGGCTTCCCATTTAAAAAATTCACACCTGTTATGAGGATGACTACAGATCAAGGTTTAAAGAACTTCATCTTCTAATCTTTCCTGGGTACAAAGGGTTTGGATATATATTTTGATAGCTGAGGGGGTAGGGTGCTATGGGTGACAGTGGTGGTAGTGGTCAATGAAGAGATGGTTGTTTTGGTGATTCAAATACTCTGGGAGGTTCAGCTATTGAATGAGAAGTGATAGTTTCTGACATCATGGCTAGGTTTTTGGCATCTAAAGTACAGTTTCTTACAAATACAGTTTACTCTCTCAGCAGAGATTAATTTGGGTAGTTGGTTGCAATAACATTTACATTCATGGTATTGGGGTCCTATTGAGAGATGCAAGGGGGAATAAGCAATGGTGATTCTCATTGTCCTCATAGAGTGAGGATGCATATCTTCTAGGCATAGAAAATCTTGGCCTGGTTAATCCATCCATCAATGGAAATAGTGAATGTGGAGAGAATTATAGTAGTGAGCTGTTGATTAATCCCTAGAGAAAACTGGTTGATGAAAGTAACTGGGTCAGTAATACCTACTTTGGTAGTAAGATTTTGGATATCCATGATGTACTTTTGGAAGTCACCATCCACTCCTCCATTGGGAAGAAGACAAGTTTGCTAAGGTTATGACAAGCAGTGGCCTTTATGTCAAAGGGAAAGAAAGTGGTTTTGAAGTTTTCAATGAGTTTGGCAAAGGTTTCATTGGCATTGAGAATATTGACATCAGCCAATTGTTGTACCACATCTTAGAGAAAGAAACATCTTGTCTCTTTTCTATCTTGTTCAGCATGGTCATGATTTTTTTGTTATTGTCATCATAAAGAGTGCTATTGATAGAAAAGTAGGCCTTCATGACCTTGATCCATCCCATGGTATTACATGGTTTACTCAAAAAGTCTGTGAAAAGGGTGGCTTTATGTTTGAAGGTTGAGGTGATGCCATGGTTACTAGGGATGAAGTTCTTGGTGAGGCAATGTTCTGTGATATAGAAAGATGTGGAAAGTTTACTGGAATGATAATGAAGGATCTAGTCAGAGTGACCACAACATGGGATTGATTAACAGCAGAGTGAATAAAAAGACCAACTAGAGGGTGACTTAAGACTTGAAGTATGACTCTGGGGTTGCTAGTGGTAAGGGAGCTACTTTCTATGGAGGTGAATGAAGGTGGGACACTGTGTCTAGGGTTGTGAGGATAAGAGAATGCTCTGGAATCACTATGGGGCAAAGGGTTGGTAGTTCCCACAATACAATGGTAAACTGGGGCAGAGGAAGGAATGTCTTCTTCTGAATCACTGGGACTTCTGAATGATGTAGTGACTAGAAAGAAGGGATAAGGAAAACACTTGTATTTTTTTATGTGAAATGTCTATCAGGGGATTCTCTGGATTTATCTCAGAGGGAGATACTTATGAAAAGATAATATGTTCTCAAAGACAGAACAAGATAACAAAAGAGGAGCTACTCAAGGAATTTAGCCTTGAGTGGAACAAACAAAGATACCTTTGAAGGACTGCTCAAGAGGCCAATTTTAAGTGGACATGAGAGAGTAAGGGATAGTTTCCTTGGAGGGAGAGGTGACACAAGTAACATATATTACACAATACAAGTGTAAAGAAATAGTACTGGATAGTCACTGGGTTTTTATATGAAATATCTCATGAGAAAAGAAATAGGAAAGAATATCAAAGATTGCATAATCAGAGAGAACACATAGATGGCACAAGAGAGTTATCTAGAGAAGGAGATATCTGTTAGAGATTGGGGATAAATAGAAACACAAAGAAATAGAAATATTCTAGATGGTTGAAATGAAGTCTGAAGAGAACATCCTAGGATTATAGAGATATCAGTGTTAAGTGGGTTGGGTTAATAATGAAGAGATAATTGTCTCTCTAGAGGATAGGTAATCCACTGAAGCAAAAGGAAAAAGTAAAAGTAAGCAACACTATTGAGGAGAAAAGGGAAATAATCAGAAAGGCAGTCCATCATGTCCAAGATATAAACTCAAACCATATTTCTTTTAATCCTATGCTGGAAATTTTAAGGTAAGTGCATACTAGGGTTAATGAGGAATCATCAAAGAAAGAGCTAGTCCATTGTTAACTCTATGAAATGAATGCCTCTGGTGTTGATATTGAGTGCAAGGAGTATATAATAAAATAGAGGTTGGCCAAAGCAGTCCAAGCATTTGTAAACTCCATCTTCAATGCATTCAGAACATCACCAAGGATCTGGTGATACTTTCAGATCAAGGAGAGTCTACAGAGATTCTTCTTTGTGAGCAACTCACTCTTAGAGATAATCATTGGAGAACTGCAAATGCATTAGACATGTGATCAGTATATATAATTTAAAGAAGTTGGAGAGAAAAATTCTTTTTCTTTGAGAATTTTAATGGTCTTATATTTTGAAAGTCCATGTGGCTCTTATCAAGGCTGAGTGAAATGTGGTCATCAACCTTTTGGGACATTAAAACTATTGGCTTCAATGGAGATGGCTGAAAAATATCACTCTTGGACTTGAAAGTTGACTAAACTTCAAATCTGACCAGTTTGGATTTTGGATCTCTTGTAGTGCCCTTGGTCACACATGTGACATGCATTTCTTTACCTGGTTTGATCCTTTTCTTGTTAGGGTTTTTAGTCATCCTAGATGGCAAAGAGTATGCTATTTGGCTTAGACAATCCTTTTCATTATATGAGGAGAATTATTCAAAATAGAAAGGAGTGATGTAAAGTCATGTGACACTTGCCATATTAGAATGCAGCTAGCCAAATTAGAAATATAAACAAATCAGGACCAGCTTGCTAATTGATTCTGAGAATTGGCTAATTAACATTTGACTCTGACATGCACAATTTTAATCAGCTATTTGACTTTATACTCTGCATCAAGCCAGATTAGAATGAATATATAGAAATGTAAAATATGCTTAGAAGTTGAAGTTGAAAATTTCTTACCAAAATCCCTGCTTTGATATCATGTCTAATGTAGAAGCTAAGAATTATCTAGCAACAGAATACTAGTGCATGGAGTATTAAGGGTCAGAAGATAAAGTTGGTGATCATACCCAATTTTCTGACAATCAAATAGAAGCACAAAATTTGTAAAACATCTGCTCTCCTTAAAGCATTATTTGAGTCTGCTAACAGATATATTTGCACTCCTATAAGCAAGATGGGCTGGATGAAAGAAGACAGTAGAAAATGAGGAAGAAAACACTAGAGAACTATTTAAAGATATGAATATTTTGGCTATGTGAACTATGAACTAATGCTAAGAAATTCAGACATGTTTATCATGGATGCATAGCCAGGGATGTGTAAAGCAAGACAATAACATTCAATTTGGCCATAAATGGACTGCTTAAATGATCATTCAAGCGATCTAAAAGGCTGAACTAATGACTACAATTAAGAAACATATGGTGCTATACTGAGATCCATAGAAATGGTTTGGTGGTTACTTCCTCCAGGGCTCACCTGATCACATCAATTGAACACTAGAACCCTTTCTCTTAGGCCCACCAAATACCTTCATTCAATTACTAGGTCATCTCACTTGGGTCTGACTGCTATCATTGACTCTTTCTATCTCTCCTTATATTTGACTCCACAAGTCATTCAATCCTGTATTCAATTCATAATTACAGGCCTGTTTATATCCTATGAACATCCATCACACTTGGGCTTGACTATATTTATTGACCTGTATATACCCTAGGTCTAACCCTGGGTCATTCAATACCATTGGGTGAATTGCATGCAGGCTAGCTGAGAGCATTAGTATAAAGTGACTACATGGACTCCTAGGATTTTATATCAATTAGAAGCTAGATTACATCTCTTCTAGAATATTGGGTAAGAAATCCAAGACAATATACATGTACAGTGGCTCAAATAAATGTCCCAATGTTGGAGCATTTTGGAAAGACTTAACATTTGCAAAAGAACTAAAATGTATCAGCTCTAACCCTTGCAGGGTCATAAATAGCCCTGACCCCTGCCCTGAAGATGAGCCCTTAGTCATGTGATTTGGTTGCCATGTCATTGAGATATAACCATTTCAAAATCACATGTCATTGGGACACTTATTTGACCCTGATGTTATCAGTCATCATTTGGTAAATAACATAATGTTCTGATGGATGCTGTGCTTCAACCCTGTCTCATTATGTAACTTACATAACCCTGAGCACTATAAAGGGCAGAGATTCTATCCAGTTAACCCTACT
>JBBPLW010000549.1:0-11985 GCA_038089995.1 Tylopilus balloui | reverse complement strand
CCTTTCGCCGTTTTGCAGGGGGAGAGGTATCCTGGATTTTTCGTGCATGCCATGCCACGACCGCTTTGTACTTGTCTATCGCGCGGCCTATCGTGCGTGTGTCTGCGAGCAAGGCGGCGATGTGGGGACAGCCTGTGACCTCACCGGGCTCGGTGGGGTCGGACGTGGCAGTCAGGGAGACATCAAAAGTCGCGTCTGAAGTCGAGAGGGGCTCATCGCCAAACAATGTCGGTTGGGTCGTATCAGAAGACATCGACATGGCGGTGCGCTCTAGTCGAGACTGGAGAGACTGGAACACGGACCGTCTTGCTGGGAGCAGTGGTGTTGGACGATATGGATTACCTTGTTTGGTAACCTCTACCTCGCTACTACACGCGATCCGTGAGCGGACAACTTAACCATGGCTTTAGCTTTGTTTGCATGGCTCACAGTACTTCAGAGCTCGTTCTGCGATAAGAACCATCGAAAGGGATTGACCCTGACCTCGGCGGAGACCCCAAAACCTCGCTGTATTGATGAACATTGCATCTTTTGTCAGGCGTCCTTGAACAATCGCCATGCTTTCAATATCGTGTGGGAGGTAAGGCGCTGTCATCGCTACAGTATTTAGGTTGACTCATACCACTTCAGGATGAAGTCTTTTTGGCTTTCCGTGACTATCATCCTGCCTGCCTTCATCATATCCAGTTGATCCCCAAGGTCCATATCAGTGAGTCTCGATCCAGGCAAGCCATATCTCCCTGCCATTTGCCTGATTTCCGATAGGTAGTATAAAGAAACTAACTAGACGAGATATTGACATAGGTATGACTCTACTCACTCCCACCTATACCTCTTACTTAAGAAGCTACCTCAAGTGAGACGAATGGAGAGAATAGGAAACGATATCCTAGACAAACTTCAAGTACCTCTCACACACCGCAAGTAAATATTTTTCACACCCTCTCCAGCATTGGACTCAGTTCCGTTCCCTCGATTTAAGGATGGGATTCCACATACCTCCTTTCACTAGCGTGCAGCACTTACATTTACATGTGCAGGCACTGCCCTATACCTCAATCGCTGTGCAGCTCAAGTACCCCATCGCGAGAGGTTTTGGACGATTCGACAAGGGCTTCAGCTGGTTTGCCGAAGTGGGTCAAGCCTTTCGCATCCTGGACAAGGGCTCAACCGTCGGGATCCTCCCTTGTTAAGTAACGATACCTTCTGCCTGATGCATCGGGGAAAGTATCGGGTCACGACAGATTACCTAGGTCATCCATTCGCATTGTTTATGCCACGTCACGACTTCATTCGAGTTCTCCCGGTACGGGACGACCTCTCTGTCATATGTATTCATTGATTCTGAACGGGCTTGCGCTATCGTATCTCTTGATTCTGTTTTGTCAGCCGTTAACTTCACCTTTTTCTTCAGACGAGATGTGGCGCGGGACGCCCATCCAAACAATTAGTGAGGCTCTGGATTTTCTGTCTTCTAACCTCTTGACAGGTAATCCGACATCATTGAGTTGGAGTCACTCGCTTCCCTTGGAATATCTGTACTGTTTTTCATAGGCTCATGTTGCCAAACTGGGATGGTTTTACCTCCCGGAATGTCGTTTCTGCGCTGTTTTCAAACCTATGACCGCAATTGGGCATGCTACCGGGCACATTTAGTCATCAGAGCATGTCGAGATGCTGCGGTAGTTATGCGGTCTCAGCGAGCGCCACTGGGAAACATGCCATGGCTTGATGGTTGCCTCCCCTGTCTATGCTTGGCAGACTTCCAAGAAACACATCGCCTTCCTTCACTCTCGCTGCTGTAGCGAGGCTACGGCATGGAAATTGGGGACGCGTAACGTCCCGACATGTTCTTTTGCTTGAACTTCGATACCGAGAATAGAGGGATATAAAAGAGGTATTGGTGTCTCCCGCTCCCGCTCTGGCATATTCCAGTACGCAATTTTACCATTGGCTGGCACATCTGTGATCTCGACGGTACCCTATGTTACCGACAACCCAAAAGGAATTCTTTGGACCTCCGGAAAACGACATCTTACCGAGGAAGTCCCACTTCTTTCATCTTTTGGTCCCCAGACCGTTCCTATGGAACTGCAAAACGTGGAACTACTAGTACTTCCGACGACAAATAAGACACTGCTTGTTTGCCCCCCCTCCCTGGAGGATACCGAACCCTGATATCATGCTACTTCCAACGTGAAGTGGCCAATTTCCATTTCGTTCACAATAATTAGATGGTGTCATTTGTGCGTAGATGAAGCGATGCCCATCGCGACAGATGAGATTTCCACGCCTCGAGACGAACTTTTAGGTGTATTTTAACATCGTCTGGTGGAAATGGCGAGTGTTGATATGCGGCGAACCGCGAGCATCCCCACGACGGTCCGTCTCACTATTGCATATTTCCTTGTCTTTCTATCCTAGACGTATTCCGAGACGTGAGCCTGGCACAAATTTTTATCACTTTTTGGTTATGATTGATTCTTTCTGCGTTTTGCGATATCGCTAGTGGCAGGCCTTGGCACCGTGTACGATGGACGCCGCCGGCCATCGTGCAGGCCCAGCTTGGTCTGTCAGACAGGATGACCGTGATGTTCGGCAAGGCGATTGTTGAGCCCGTGCAACATGACAATGTAGTACCGGGATAGTTGTTGTGTGTATTCCATTTGTATGAAGTGGGTGAACGTCATTAGAGTCTGGTATGGGATAGGGGCTGTCCTAAAATATCTGGTTATATCACGTGATGTTTCTAGTGCCTCCCCTAAAGGACCATTTCGTGCGTAATTTTCTTTCTTTCTTGCAACCTCTGACATGCTACGTTGTGCTCGTCTAGCATTTTCGTTTTGTTTCGCTTGTGGGAAGGTTGAGTAGCTGCAGGTGAGTGAGCCCTCTATCCCTTCTGATATATTTCCCTTTATACGATGAAAATACTTTGTTCAATTGGCGAGCGTCCGTAAATCGTGACACGATGTGTCCTACATGTCATAGTTACCCTGATTTTACCTTGTTTTCACTCTGCCCAGATCCATCTAACCCTCGTTTCATAGATGCTGCGTCGTTGGACTCTTCCTGTTTAACTGGTAGGTCATCCTTACCTTTGGGACAAGATTGCTATGGAGGATGAATTCTTTGTCATTCAAACTAGAGTTTCTGAGTGCAATATAGCATGATGATCTCAACCTTTATCTGTCAATCCACTGATCCAATTTAAATTTCGTACCACGTGTTGGCAGAATACTCATCTATCTTTTCCTTCAGGAACCCTAATTCATTTCGTGGGGGTAACGGTGTAAAGGTAAGCCTATGAGTTGACTCTATTGTGCTTGGGGCTTCTACCTCATGTATGATGTATTTATGGAGTTACCGCCTGAAGCCCTATAAGGGCTCATGTCGACACTTCCTGGCTGTTTCAATTTTTCCTCTGACTCCTTATCTTTGGTTTGGCGTGGGCGCTTCGGACTAATAATTTTTTATCCAGCCTTCCAGACCGCTTTCGGTCTTAGCTGTTAGGGTCGGTTCCTTACGAACTCGAAATCAGTTGAGCAAGGTAAGGATCCACGTCATGTGCCTCGTTTACATGATGTTTCCTTCACGACGGTCTTCGTATCGCTATGCCGAAAGGGCCCGCCACAGCTCAACTCTCGGGCACCCCTTCTGATGCTTTTGTTCTATACGATGGATCCTGATTGCGTACTCATTCCCTAATTCTGCAGTTCCCTTTGTTCATACTTGCGTTCATATGGTTCGTACACGTACTCTGAAGGTGAGCCTAGCTGTTTCCATTTGATTGCTACCGTTGCAATGAGTCATGTCAATATTAGCTAGAAATTGTTGCCGAGCTTCGGTGTAGTTGAAAAGACCCCATCTAATATTATTCCGAAGCTACTTTCTTTCTTGAACTAACATCTGCTTTTAGCTTGCAATGCTCGCACACCTTGGAACTTATCATCAACATCTCAATGTTACGGAACACGAGCTTCAAAGGCAGAGCAAGTCATTCCCTGCCTACGTTGACTATCGTTACACTATGTACGCCTAATTTCGACCTAATGCACATTGTCAGGATACAAAGGATGAGGTGTGTGTCAACATAACAGTGCGTTGTTTACAAAAGGATGAATGATAAATGATGTAACATGCAGGCGCCGTTCTCAATGAAGCAAACAGCAAAGGAGAAATGAAGACTTGTCAGCCCACCGCCGTGACAGGGCTCTGAGTGCCCACGAGTTCCACCTTGGTATACATTCGAGCACACTGCGCAAAGAACCGAATGTCGGGCCGGTCGAGCGACCCTTCGACAATGATCATTGGGACGGCGTGGCCCTGCTCGTATTCGTTGCGTATCCAATCGAAGAAAACTCGGAGAGTCTCCTGACGAGGTTGACGGAGCGTGAGGGTGCGAAGTCGTTGCCAGTATGCAAAACGGGTGCAGGTGCAGTCACATGTCGATGTCCGCGATCCTGATCCTGATCCTGATCCTGATCCCGCCACAATTCCAGGTCTTGACCCTGACTCTGTCGTTCCTGTTGACCCTATGCCCACACTTCTCCCTATCCCTGTTCCTATGCTACCTGATCCTGCGCCAGCGCGCAAGACGAGAGGGAAAAACCCAACGTCAATGCCCCCGAGAGTAGCTTGCGTCGTGTATGGAAACGCTTGTATGAATGCCAGGGCTGTTCCTGCACTCGATGCATTGTGTAGGACAACGGTTTCGACGCGAGGGAAACGTGGATGTCGTCTGTTCATGTGTCCCATCGCCGATGAAGATGACGAGTAGGAGGCACAAGAAGTGAAAGCCGAGGGCAAGCTAGAAAATGAAGGGGACGTATCCACAAACAATCGCTCAATAATGCTCTGCCCCGAAATCTTTGAATCTGGAAATACAAGCTCGAAGTGCCGAAGTGCAGGTGCATGAATGGCAGCGATGGTGTGTTGGAGGTAACGCGGTTTAAGCACGCCCGGGTGGAGTACGAGAGTGTGGAGTTGGGGAAGGGAAATCGTCGAAGTGCTAACAGTGGCGCCCCCGATGCTACTATTATCTTGTTGGCCTTGCTGACCGCCGAACGCATCGGTGCGGAAACGTAGGGGCTGCCCGTGGAGTATGAGCGTCGTCAAATGGGGGATCCCACTCAACATTGCACGAAATGAACTGAAATCGATCGTGATCCGGAAAGACCGTGCGTCATTGCCGTACCGCCTCAACGTCAACGACGAGAGTCTTGAAAAGCTCTGTGTCGCTCGCGTGCGTATGCCACCCAGATCTCCCGTTAACATGAAGTTCTCTGCGTCAAGGGATTTGAGTGTGCATGGGGACACAGCCTGACCTGGAGATTGAGGCTGTGTGGTGGTAGCAATTTCCGTCAGAAAGGAGACGGAACAGGTCTGCCCTGGGCGTAATGCTCGAAACGTGAAGTGTTTTAATCCTGAAAAGTTCCCGATATGAGAGAGCTTGAGGGTAAGGTGCGACAGATGGGTATCACACACGCAGGCAATCGACAGGTTGCGCCAACGACTGCACGAATCAAGCATCGTTTCGAGCGCAGTGTCGAACCGCTGAAAGTCCCTCCTGTCTCTCCATCCCCAAATCTCGATATCGAGTGCCTTCGAAGCTCTGGTTTTGTACATCTCCAGCATGCTTGGTACGACGTGCGGAGTGATGCACACGCGCCGCCATAAGCGGGGAGAATGAATCGCCAGCTCTCTCCATCTCCGGGAGACCCTGGAGATGGTAAACTCTGCACGTCGTTCCGCTCGCGGATCTTGACACGCTACAGCCTCTTCGAAGATTGCGAGCAGTATCTCGTTGGGAAGCCTCGAGATGGCCGCCAAGAAGTTCTGCATCTCGTTCGCCTTGTTGACCGTAGCGTACAACTCGCCTTGGATGTTGCGGAGCGAAGATTGATACTGGTCGATCTGCCTTTGTAAGCGGTGCTCGATTTCTCTGAGTCGCTGGACTTGGTCACGAAGGCCTGTCAGGGTTTGGGCGGCGGAAACATCGTAATGGTAAATTGTTGGGTAGACCAGCTGAGGCGCGCGTGTTCGTTGCTCCTGTATTTCCGTCAGATGTTTGAACATCTCGACATGAGGAGGTCCTACATGAAGTCTAATCGAGGACGAAAAGGCCGTAGAGAACGCCCTTGGGTGCATGGGGGGAACAGCCAGAGGGAGCGTTGTGGTGGCAGGAGAAGGAACCCGCACACAAGCTGGTTCTGGAAAAACTTAAATACGCTGGGCTGCCACATGTTTTGGGCAAGGCGCCAAAGCCAGCGACCCCACAGTCGTCCCCATGTGTTGAGCCCCCGCACACCCTACATAACGCGAGAGAAAAGCTAGAGAATGGAGAGGCCCCCAAGGTCCGAGGGATACCCCCTGGTAGCCCTATATGAGAGAGAGACGCGCAGTGGAAGAAGGGTCACCGTTATCTGACCGCGCACCTGGCAGTTGTGCAGATGGGTCCGTAGCATCGGAAATGAAAACGGCCGTCGTGGATGGGGGTGCTGGGATAACGATAGACAGTGCGTTTGTTCGACCATCTCTTTCCGTTCCTCGACCTGGCCCCCGCATGGGGCCAGGTAAGCGAAATACAGGGTTACCGGCGTCAGTTCGTGAAGCCGTTAGCCCAGGGTACTGCTTGATAAGGTTCGACGACGTCCGATTGGATCGCTCCTGATCCAGGAAGGGATACGACGGCGGCACTGAAACCTTGAAACTTGATGATATTGGCCCGAACGGGTCCGGCAAGCCGATTAGTCGCCGACTCGAAAATGCGTACCAACCTCCGTGGTGCCAAGTATGGATTCGAAGGTCGCATATATGGTAAATTGGCCCTATCCGACGGCCAGTGAGGTCCTATCTCATTCGCCCGGCGACCCGAGTACAAACCCGCGGGGCTAGGCTCTATATTTGCATTGATGTAACCCCGCAATGACCTGGCGTTGGGCTCTGGGCTATAATATAAGCGTGGAAATAAGAGAAAAGTCCAGGACCGCGGTCGATCACCGTGGGATTTGGAGCGGAAATGTAAGTTGGCCGTGAATCGGAAAGGTGAGTCAGGTTTAATGTGGTGGATGTCAGTGAGGAAGATATATGAATGGGCAAACCCTTCGTGTGACGCGCGTTCCAGGCAGAGTACAGAATAGCATTGTGCGAGGGCTTCGATAGTGACGGGGAGGAAAATGTATTCCCGAAGGAAAATAGAATGGACAGCCTTTGGTGGAAGCACCGAGTCGAAGATAATATGTTGCAAGAAACCACGCGACCAGGGTGCTGGACCTGTGAGTGGCATCGAATCAACACGAAAACATATTGCCAGCGGTGAGTAGAGTATAGAATGATTCTCGGTACCTGGGTGGGTCTGGCGAATGCAAGTCGAAAATGGCTAAAAAAAAGCTTGTGCCAGTGAAGCGATGCATGTATGCGGTTGATTTCAATTCCTAATGTAGGCGACGAATTGGAAAACGAACAGCAGCACCTCGTAGGAGGATTATTAGGGGGAGCCATAGTTCTCGCTCAACTTGAACCTGCTTGACGATAGTTTGGACCCCCGTCTCCGTCGAGAGGCATTGCGATCCGTTGCTGAGCCAGTCCACCTCTCCTAGATTTTCGATGTCTGTCGATGATTATCCCTACGATCCTCGTATACACACAACGCAGCTGAAACTGACCTTTGGATTCGCAACTCGGACGCGGTATCAATAGTATAAGACGCCTGGACAGCAAAGCTCGCAGATGTGCGACAGCGCGAGAAATGGAATACACCCAAGTGGTTCTGAAAGATGAGGGGTAAGTACACGTTGGGGATATTTATGCGCCCTGACTTCTCAATACATTAAGCGGTGCCGTGAACACGTTGTGAACAAACCACCTGAACTTTTTTGCCTCGCGGATGAGGTTCTCGATGCATACAGGATATCCGTGTTGTGAGAGGAGCGGCGCAGTGTTGTGATTTATGATATGGTGGCTAGGAGAGGAAATCCGCTGTCCGCAGGGTACTACCAGTGGTCCATAATTGCAATCAATTTGTCTGGGCAACTCTCCAACAAGAGACGGCCAGCGTGTGGGCAGCAATAACTTCGACGAATAGGGTTAGGACGAAACTTACGAGAGTGTATATTCGGTCTGGTACGCCGGCACTGGAATGGGGACTTGGGCGAGTTCTGTTGAACTCGAGCCTGTACTGGCAGTCATGCCGGTACGTGAGTATACGCTAGTCTCCCCCTGACTGCTAATCCATAGCTCCCATCATGACGTGATGGACTAGCATTGACTTGAAGAGGGATAGACTCACACATAGAACACGGTCTCCAGCTACGATGCGCCTCGCAGTCGGATATTTTTTTAGTCATCAATGCGTGGCAGATTTACACCGGATCAAAGTCTTCAAACGTTTTCGGACACGGCCAAATTGTTTCCAGATCGACTTAGTAGACATAAAAGAAAAGGCATCGTAGTCTCGCTGCGATACTGATCTAAAAACACGAGCGGCACGGTACTAGTACAATAATTATTGTTAGTAACTTACGTCACGATCCACGATGTTTGTTACCTAGAAACAAAGAACAACAATCAAGGGCTATAAAGCGCGCCCGCCTTCAGCCAGTCTCTCTCTCCATCTTCTTCTCCCATTGACATTGACGATGTCAGACAAGAGCAGCAAATCTGGTGGTTACGAATATACCGGAAGCGGTACCAACAGTCAGGTGAGTGGACTCGATCATCGCTCATGTCGGCCTCAGGGGCCCATGTGGACGACTTCACGACAGGGTAATCACTGGTGCTCTCGCGACTACGGCACCGCAGGAACTGGGTATCACTATTCCAATGCGTGCGTACTGCACCGTCTCGCAGTTGGCTTCTGAGTTGACGACGCTTTGACAGCGACGGGAGCTACTACTACAGCAACCCCAACGATTCGACTTATTACAACAGCGGGAGCGGATACACTCAGTACACGTCGCCCAGCGGAGAGACGCACAAGTCTCATGGGTCTTCTTCGAAATAAATGGTCTCACTTACCAAGGTAACGTTACCTTTTACTCGATCTGCGTACATACCCTCATCACTCTCGCCCCAGGTTATGTACGTTGAGTAGTACCTGAATATTTTGTACTGGTTTCGAGCCGTGACATGAAATAAATGGCAGTTCTGTCTTGTGACTTGTCATACTGGAGTAACTCTCGGTAGTGGACGTTCCTCGATGCATTTTCCGCCCTGTTAAGATCGACGTAGCGGAATCGGTTGAAGGATGAAGCTTAAGGCTCTAAAGGGTGGTCGTCAACGAGTGACGCTGCATTGGCACATCGTGAATCCATCGAGCGAGATCACTCGAATGAGGGATGTCGATAAAGTGATGAAGGCGCCAATACCGTGACATTCTGTATTGTGACAAACAACACTCGCAGAACAAATCACGCAGACCACATAGTAGCATACATTTATAGCAAACCAGTTACCAACCTACCAAACGTATGGGACGACCCTCGCAGGTACCTTGTGCATGTATGCGCGATACTCTTCCTTGACTGCATCGTCTCGGAGAATAGCCTCCTCCTGTTATACAGAGAGCGCATGAGCTGTGCAGATTATCGGGTTCGAGGAACGAGTACGAGTACCTCGATGGGAATCCTCACCACGATTACGGCTACAGTAGCGGCGAGCGCGAACAGGGGTGCATACGACCAGAACATGATAGACCAGAGGGCTGCTTGCAACAAGGACAGGCTATATCGCGTCATCCATGGGCATCGTCAAACGGACAACGTGTAGGAGACATACGCGTAGAGGGGATGACGGACCCGAGCATACGGACCTGTCTGGATGATCCTCGATTTCTCGCGACGCTGTCGATTGATGGCGCGCAGGCCAAGCATCCATCAGATTCGGGCACCTAGCACAAAAAAAAGTGAAAGCGAATACACGTACCCCGATGAAGTGGAACTGGTCGCCGAGGTGTTCGAACGCATGATCCGTGACAGACTGCAAGGCGATGCTCGCCACGCACGCGGCCACCCTGAGGGTGTTCTTCCAGAGCCCATCGAGTTGTACCCTGTACATCACATCTGGCAACGCGAGGACACTCATCCACTGCGGTTGCTGAAATCCTGCACCCACAACGGATAAGACGTAGATCGTGGGGATGAGGAAATGGGTGAAGCCTTGAAGAGGGGAGATGAGGGCAGAAAGCGGAGTCGGGATGGAGTCAGGTCGAACGGGGCCGCTCTTGGATCGAGCGTGTGCAACGGCATTCCTGCCCCTGGAGAGAATATAGCGATAGTGGTCTGCCGTGCAGAGGACGACGAAAAGTTCGAGTAGCTGGTTGGACGATAACATGGTGGAAACAAACGAGAAACGTACAGGAAGGGAACGAGTTCAAATACGCTAGATGGTCTATGATGTCATGCGACAATATAGGGGAGCACAGCTTATTCAGAATCTTCAAAACGCTAGGTGTGGCTGAACTAGTATTGGCCTCGCAGTAATTTCTCGTACTGTTCGCCCCGCGTCTTGCAGGATTGGTGAGTTTCGATTCGGATTGGCAGGCTTTGTAGATCCTGTCATGGATAGAAAACACTGGGGTGCGACTGCTAATGGTCTCGCGAAATAGTGGTCGACCTTAGTGCAACTTAAACCGTTCACGGGTGGTTGTGCTTCCGCTCTACAGGAAAAACCAGATCGCGATATGTCCCAAGGCATGTATATTTGACAGATCACCATTGTCTCCGAGTCACTGAGTAGCCTCTTGTCATACAATGACCAGTGAGTACACATCATCAAGTGCAAGGATAGGAAATACTATGATGGGGATCTCGAGTGACCACGAACACAATCGCGTTAGCAATGCGTTGGCGCATAGGACCAAAACATAGCCATTTATAACAGTGCAGGGCTACACCGCATCAGTTGGGATGCTGTCCAACAAGAGCAAGGGATGTGTACATCTAGAGAAGATGATGGACCCAGGCAATGCTGCAATATGGATCTGTCTGGACAACCCTTGGTTTCTCATGATATTGATGATAATCAAATCTGGGCACATTGACAGAGTAATAGAGGATGCATACAGCATTAGTAACTAAGATGGTCAAGTACATTGGCTGGCACACTCTTTCACAACTCACTAGAGGGGAAAACAGGTGGCCTAGCAGATGTGCTACCTCCCCCAGGTCTGCTTCGGCAGGCTGTGTGTTGAGTGAGTTGCAGGTTCAAATCCCACAGAAACTACCAGGGGGTTTTAGTGGGTAGTGGCCTAGAGCAAGTTTTAGAGTCAGTTTGGGTTGGACTTGTTAGCTGCTACCTACATTGCTTAACATCACTTAATTGCTAAGTGTGGCAAACTATTGGTGGCATAGAGTCCTAAAGGTTCAGACTCAGTTTGGGCCCAATGCAAAGCCATTGATGACCTGATCATATTCAATGCTATCAGTATGCCTCCTCTGCAGTCATTCAGCCCCCATCAACATCAATGGTTCATCCAGTATTTAACACTTATCATCAGCATTACTGCCTGTGCAACTACAAGCCTTATTGAATCCTTGACATGACATGAATCTGAACCTTATCATATCTCCATTCTCATTGGCAAGGGCTGGGTCATTAAACTTCTCACAGGACATCCAGAATGAATTCACTGTGAGCTTGGAATGCATGTAGGTGCATTTGAGGAACTTGTTGCACTCCTTTGTTCCTATGGACATGAAAACTCACACTTTGTCTTGCTTGAAGAACAAGTTGCTATTTTTTTATACACCTGTATCACTGGTCTATCTATGTATCATGTGGGAGAACAATTTCAGCATTCCAATGACACAATCTCACAGTGAGTCATAGTATAACCCAGTGATCACTTTTCTAAAATTTTTATTGTACAGTGACTTCCAAAATTGAGTCAATGTTTTGCAATTTTGGAGTATTGGTTAAATAACTCAGGAACAAGAACAAATAGAGCCAAAGTTTAAGTGGGTGGCAGATAGTACTTGCTCTTGGCTA
>JBBPLW010000548.1:0-12000 GCA_038089995.1 Tylopilus balloui | reverse complement strand
CAGAGGCCGAGTTCAAGTCTGCACCCTCTTCGCCATTGGACGACGTACCTTCCACCCGAATGGATGACTATACCCGAGCATTGCGGTTGGTTGTTCGTCTGCAGCAGCCGTCCCACGCAATGGTGTTGCAGCGACAACCCAATGGAGAGTTCAGGCGGGTTGCTGCTGAGCATGATATTGTCCTTCCTGGAATTGACCGCGCGATTAATTTCGCGAGAGATATCCATACTGAAGTCGTAGAGATATTATAACCTGGGTGTTTCCAGCATGTGTTTGTTCAGCTGTGCGTGCGTCGTCTTCAGTTCACTGTCTGGTCCAGTCTTTTTTTTTCTTTGCTCTCTGCAAAATCATGTGGTCCTAACCGTAGCGACGCCGCGAGTCTACGATTTGCATTGCACCATTATCTAGTACGCACAGCCCTAGTCACATTTCCATACTCATTCACAGTAGCTTTGCGACTGGGAGGGGACCATAGTTGTATGAGTACAAGCCAATAAATACCATCCAAAGACACTCCCGAAACAAACCGGAAAACGAAAGAGGAGCATCGTCGTCGTCAGAGAAGGCTGCAGGGCACCGACCATTTCGCCAGAACGGTAGACCAGGTATGAGGTGACACGAGTCGGACGTCGCTGGAGCTCACTAGAGGCGGCGCGAATCAAAGTCAAAGACTTTACTCGCTTCCAATATCTCGCTCAAATCCGCGCAGGCTTCGAGTACAACACAAGCTATACACCCGCCTTTTCTCTGGACGCGGTGTCCTTCCTCCCATATCAATCTCTGACAAGGACGAGGTCCTGGGTCAATGATGTTACCTCTCACATAAAAAAAAATATGACGCCTGGCTCTGCGGCGCCCGTGCGTATCTCCCCGAATCCGTCCAGCTCTACAGCATCGACATCGAACCGTGCCTCTTCCCAAACTACACCGCCCTCTTAACCAACGTCCACCTCTCCGTCTGCTCCGCGACCGACCTCCCGTCGTACTGGACGTCCAAATTTGCACTCGTCTACCAACGTCTCCTCATTTGTGCCTACACAGGCGGGCAATGGCGACGCAGCATCGGCGAAATATATTGCGTGTTCGCGCCGGACGGGTGGGCCCAGTAAAGTCGGCCTGAGAGGATCTCGGGACCAAAGATGGCCACCTGTTTGCTGTTCATGGACGCGTTTCTGGGGAGCAAGGATTTGCTGACGCCCTGCGAAGTTTATATTGCAGACATGATGAAGGTGGCTGGGTTCGTCGACGTCTAGTGCGAGGAGGTGGTCTTGAAACTGGGCAAGTGGGCTGGCGAGGGTGGTGTCCAGGGCAGGGGCTGCAAAATCGGTGGATGCGGGATGCAGTGATGAGAACGGGCGGATTCGGTGGGTTCGCATCGACCGACTAATGAGCTCAACAACTTGGCATTGGAAGGAATGGCAGAGAGGAGTGGGACGATATCGACTCGGAGGGGCCTCACAAAACAGTGCGAGCCTCTTACGGTCGGAAACCTTCGTGAAGATGATCATCACTTTTTGCCTTGCATGATTCACTTTCCCTCCTGTAAAGACTGTGGATTGATATCTCTGGTTTTAGTTCTCTGCGAAAGTCAAGAAGAGTCAGACTTTTATTTGAGTTTTGGTTTGTGGCCGTCGTGGCATTCTCATCGAGCAAGAGGCATTTCCTATCCCACTCGGCATGTATTCCCTCCATTTACTGTGCCGCATCCCGGTGTTGCTTGCTCGTACGCACAACAGGTGGCTAACCCCTGCCAGGACGCCATCAGTAGCCGCGGAAGCACTAGTCCATAGTACCTCCGTCCTCTTGCCCGCATCTAATTGTATCGCCCAGGGACCTATCTTGGGAGACGTGCGACCGACGAACACTGCAGCTTAGCAAGCCGACCCTCCGACTCGCGGAGAAGAGAAGTTCCACACGGCTGGCTGTCGAACCCGGGCCGGTCACTACAGCCGCCAGTGATGTTCGCTTAGCTATGCGCATCGCCCACTGGCACACGGTCCCTCGGAAGCCCCGTTTGCTCTCCAATGTACCCAGCTCTTCTCTCGTTCAATCCGATTGGAAGAACCTGATATTTAATCCGATCGCGATGAGAGACATGGGCACGCAATCTTAGACAACCATGTCCTCCACTCAAGTCACGTACTCGTATAGAGCGACGCACTCGTATCCAGGAGCTCTATATCTTCTCCCCTCTGACGATGACGAAAAAGAAAGGTAAGCCATCCCTCCCTTGACCATGGACTATTTATGGAAGCAAAGACAGGCTTGCACGTCAACACCAGCTCTACAAGACGCTCTTTGGAGGACAGATCATCTTTCCTGCCTTATCCTTGTCGCCAAACTCACAGGTACTCGACATCGGCACAGGTTCAGGTACCATTTCAGTTTTGTGCCAATCACCCTGCCAAGCATCCTCAACGACCTTTTTTGCAGCTACATGGTTGACCGACTGCCGATCTTTATTCCCTGACTCCGTCCAGTTCTATGGCATCGACATCGAACCAAAGCTGTTCCCAGCGTACGCAGTCAAGCCTCCCAACACCCATTTCTCGGTAGGATCAGCAACCGCACTGCCGTCCTACTGGACCTCCAAGTTCAGCCTCGTCAATCAACGTCTCCTCATCCTCGCCCTCACCAAAGCCGAGTGGGAAAGGGTCATCTCCGAGATCTACCGCGTCCTCAAACCGGGCGGGTATGCCCAGTTCGTCGAGATCGATTCTAACTGGCACTCGGGCCCCAAAACGACGGCGCACGTCGAGTTTTTAAGCTCGTTCCTCGACGCCAAGGGTCTTGACCTCCATTGTTGCGAGCATATCCCGGGATGGATGACTGCGGCTGGTTTTGTGGGAGTACAGACCATGGAGGTCAAGGTCGAGATTGGCAAGTGGGCAGGACAGATTGGTGAGGAAGCGCGAGACGCGTCGATCGGTGCTCTGAGAGGCATGAAATGGCCCGTGATGAAAGCGGGTGGGATGGGGTATATCACTTCGCCCGAGGAGTTTGACGCCAAAGTCGATGCTGTGGCAGAGGAATGGGACACGACCGAAGGCTCACACAGGAAATTGAAGGCGTTTTTTGGGATGAAGCCTGTACATGTGCAGATCTCGTCACGGGTGTAATGATTGATATTTTCGGACCAGGCGTGAAGCGACCGGCACCGCTTCAGCATATCCGGAGAAACACGACTAATAGCCGAAGACTTGTAAGAGGCCGCCTTATCGTCGCACACAGCCGGAAACCGTGGAATGTTCTCTCAATACCTCGTTTCCGAGGCGGGTCCGGTGACCTCTGAGCCTACGACAGCTTTAAAAGAATGGGAGATGCTCACAACAGCGCTCACACGTTGCATCGACCATGGGTTTGACAATCACTGCCCAGAGCCCAGTTGCTAGCGAGCGTACAGCACACTCGTACACAGGAGCTCTGTATCTCCTGCCTTCGGATGAAGAGGAACGTCAGAGGTAGTATGCTCATCCTGTCGCTCGAGACGTCCCACTCACCTGTGGGTAGGCTCCTCGGGCAACACCAGCTATACACTCGCATTCTTTCCAATCGTCTCATCTTTCCTCCCATCACGCTCTCCAACAAGGACGAAGTCCTGGACATTGGTACCGGCGCAGGTAAGCCATTCCCTCCCCCGCAAGCACCCCGCACTAGAATGAAAAAAAAAGGCGCCTGGCTCTGCGACGTCCGCACCCACCTCCCCGCATCCGTCCAGATCTACGGCATCGACATCGAATCGCGCCTCTTCCCAAACTACACCGCCCTCTCCGCCAACGTCCACCTCTCCATCTGCTCCGCAACCGACCTCCCGTCGTACTGGACGTCTAAATTCGCCCTCGTCCACCAGCGCTTGCTCATCTGCGCCTACACCCTCGACCAGTGGCGACGCAGCATCCACGAGATGTACCGCGTGCTCGCGCCGGGTGGGTACGCCCAGCTGATCGAAATCGGGCCCGAGTGGGTTTCGGGAGCGAAGACAGCCACGCACATGCTGTTTATGGACGCGTTCATGGGGAGCAAGGGCATGTCGTTGCGCTGTGGGGTGTACATCGCCGACATGTTGAAAGCAGTTGGCTTCGTGGACGTCATCTCCGAGGAAGTGGTTATGAACATGGGTAAGTGGGCTGGCGAGGATGGCATTCAGGGAAGGGACGCGACGATCGGTGCGTGGAGAGGTATGCGAGATTCGGTGATGAGAGCGGGCGGCTTCAGTCAGTTCTCGTCGGCCGAGGAGTTTGACAATGCAATCGACGAAATCTCAGAGGAGTGGGATAACGTTGAGGGATCTCACGCAAAAGTACGGGTCTTTTGTGGTCGAAAACCTCTGTAAAGTGAATATGATCTCTATGTTATTACGATTGAGTTGGAAATCTGGGTGGTGATCAAGATACTTCAGTAATGCGCCGTGAACGGGTAGGCGTCGCACAGTGATGAACACAGGAGGAACTTGACGTGACGTGCCAAATGGAACTGAGATAAACTTGCAACACATGCAAAGTGAACACTTTTCGATCATGGACCTCTTCGGACCAATGAATTAGCACTACACGTGTTGACACGATTACCCACCATACGGATTACGCCAGTCCTTGAAACGCGCCCTCGATGACGGCTCTCTGCTGCACTTGATAATCCTTCCCAATCCCCGTCGCTGGCACCACATCCTCGCGTCGACCAACGAACCTCACCTCCGCGCATTCACTCAGCCCACCCAACACAGCTCCCAACCTATCTTTGACATGTCCCCATGCACCCTGGTTCTTCGGCTCTTCCTGCACCCACAACCACTCTGGCTTCGAAGTCGAGGTCGTGTAAGGCTGGAGAATGCCCGCGAGGTAAGCGAATGGGAACGGCGCGAGCTCCTCAATACGTATGAGCGCAACTTGGTCCTCCATGCATCGTATGGCACGTTCTTTGGCGAGCTCGTAATAAATCTTCCCGCTGACTAATACAACACGGTTGATGTTGTCCGTTGGTGGATGCTCATCGGGGAGAACAGGCTGGAAATGGGTTCCAGGGAGCATCTCCGAGAGCTTGGAAGAAGCAGCCTGGAGCCAGGAATAAAATGGGTGTCGCGTGATGTGGAGGGTGATATCAACGTACTGCCAAACGGAGGAGACCCTTGGGTGCAGCAACAACAAGGGGTTTGCGATAATTCCTCTTTATCTGGCGACGAAGGAGATGGAAATACTGGGCGGGAGTGGTGGGGAAGACGACATGCGTGTTGATATTTGCTTTCGGCTCCGGGGTATAAGGATCGTTCGTAAGCTTGTCTCCGACCATTAGTACTAGTAAGTAAGCATGCATGGTTCCATACCTGTAACATTCTCTCAATGCGACTGGAGGAGTGCTCCGGTCCGGCGCCATCTAAACCGTGAGGCAGCAGGAGTACAATTCCACTCTGCTTCAGCCATTTCGCTGCAACCACGAAGGTGTCGATAACACGGTGCAAGTAATGAAAACTTTGTCACCTACTTTCCGCGCTTGAGATGAACGTATCAATAATGATTTGGGCACCGTTGAAGAAATCACCAAACTAGGATTCAACTTGATCGGCTGTTTGTGTCGCGAAGGATGAGAGTACGACAATACCTGAGCCTCCCAGATTGGTAAAAGGTTAGGTCTCTCCCAGGAAGCGCCATACTCGAACTATGTTCGCGGTCAACAATCAGCAGTGCTCATTCGCGAGAGATCTCACCCCGAGAACTGCCATCTCACTCAATGAACCTAAAAGCGACCATTCCAGAAGCAGTAAACGTGAACAGTAAGCTACCCACTGTTGGCAAGCTCCAACTTCCCAACCGCTCCAGTCAATGCATGGTTCAGTGGAACGACCACCCCTTCCGTATTTTGGTCGACGAGCATTGCATGACTGAAAAGCGTCAGAGATGACTGGGACGAGAACATGACAGTAATAAAAGCATACCGATGACTAAACGTTCCTCGACCTACATCTTGTCCAGCAATGCGAACGTCACATCCATCGAGCATAAGTGTGCCAAACGCCAATGCCTATCGAACGCAATGAACACAATAATTTATCCTGCATTCCGGAAAACGAAAGCGAGATACTTCAGCAGTGGCCCAGTCAATTCCTTCTCCTTTGTCCAAGCTCGCAAGCCGATTTTTGACGTGACGCTGTAATCGAGGATGGATGTCCTGAAGCATGACCATAAACCCAGTCACACCCTGCCGAAAGTTTAAGAAAGCAAGTACGTACGAATCCAGATGGCACCTCAACGCTTCCCCTTCCAGCATTCTGCAGCACGTCCGCGGGTACTCCCGTATCAAACGTCTTCGCTTCATTCGAACCTGGCCAGACCATAGGTACTTCCTTCTTATCGATAACGATGGATTTCCATTGGCCCCCGAACTTGACCAAGGGAGGAGAGTACGTCGCTGAGGATGCAAGAGCATCATTCAACACTCCCTTGTAAGAACTTCGGATCGAGGATGCGGAATCTCGAGAAATGACGCCATCGGACTATAATTGGTCAGTAGAAAGCCGTCCCACGGCCACACACGTGCCGAAAAGAATACGACACGTACAACCAATTTGTCCTCGTAGAGTTGAGGCACGCTCTGTCTTGACCGGATCTTTTGGTACATGATCGGCTGTGTGTATGCGGGTTCATCTAACTCGTTGTGACCCCTGAGGAACCGATTCATCAAACTGAGATTGCAGTGGCGCCGCCGAAAGAAGTACCCACCAGCGGCGATACACCATAAGATCTATGACGATGTCCTTCCTGAAGTAATTTCTGTACTTGAAAGCAATCTCGATCGCGCGAGAAACATCTAGAAAGAATCATAAATCTGACGATCACACCCTTCTTGCGTGCGCCAGCGATGCGTCGTAAGACAAATGGTTACCTTCAGGATAATCGCCATTCACATGCAGAACAGGGCAGTTGATCATTTTCGCAACATCTGAGCAGTACAATGAAGACCGCGCAGCAGAGGCGGGTGTCGTGTATCCAATGCTATAAGCCAAATGGTCAGGCAGAGATGGATCGAGCAGGGCTGTGCGCACTTGTTACTGTTTATTCGACAGGATGTGAGAGACGCACGACAACCAAGATACGAAGTGAAACGTACTCAACCACGATGTGTACACTTCCTCCGCTAGTGTAATGCGGCAAATTACCTACAGACAAGTGGTCAAAAACGCACGCTATCACGAGACCAGTGGCACACACTCAAGCCGAGTGTTTCCATGATGATACCCTGGCCCGCGAAGCTTGCATCTCCGTGAAGTTGAACGCACATCACCTTTACGTGTGTGAGATCACTTAATATATGTTTGGTTTGCTCGGACAGATGTCGTGACGTACTTTATCTCCGAGCATGCATCCTTCTGCCCCAGCGCCTCCCTTCTCGAGGGCTTTCAGAAGACTGTACTGTTTGGCGCGAGCTTTGCCCAACGCGACAGGGTTTACGGCCTCTACAGTGCGGAGGAATTAGACTACTAATACAATGTATGTATGCACTCAACATCGGAACGAATGCAGGCAGAGTATGCATGATAAACGCAGAGGACGTACCCAGATGTGATGGGTTTGGTAGGAGAGATACCTTGATTTCTTTCCCATCATAGTTCAACGTGGGAGAAGCCACTAGGCCAGGATTGGTCACTCTGGAAACGTGATATAAAGCGCATATACTCACCCAAGTGGCTGAGCACATCTCCTGAGATCGTTTCGCTGTCGACACATGCTTCCGCTCCCCCCCTTATCTTGTGGAAGAGTGCAGCAGGGTCGTATTCTAGCAGGCCAGTGAGCAAGTTGAGTCGTCCACGATGGGGCATGGCCAAAATGATATGAGTCGTGTCGGCTAACGTGAGACGAGGAGAATCAGCGACGTCAAAAGGAGCGACTAGTCAAAACACGTACCCCGCGCTGCCGCAGCGAACAGCGCGTCGAGCGCAGGCAACATGGATTCACCGCCTTCTAAGCCATACCGCTTCAAGTTCGGAAACTTGGCCTGCAAAAATGTGTCAAATACTTCGGAGCACGCAAGGAGTTCATGCGTCCTTCGTTGCCGCTCTGGAAATATGGAGGGGGGGATGTTCGCAGCCTCGGACTCGAGGAGATGTGCAAACCAAAGTCGTTCCGTCTTGCTCGGAAGGTCCATGTACTCGTATGCGATACGTCCCACATAGACCGCGTTGAGAAAGCCAGTGATCTGGTCAAGGGACCAGTTCTTGTCCTTTCTGCGGTCGTCACCGGTCCAGAGAATGCCATCGACATTGTACATCGCAGAAGGGTCGGCTAGGCCGTATCGAGCAGGCTCGAGTGCTGCGACACGTTCACGTCGGAGGATGTCAAGAGGATCGATGGATGCAGCGCGGTGTCCATGGGTGCGAAGGGCGTCTGCATAGCGCAGCAGAGGTGCATTCTTTACTCGGTTCGACAGCTGTTCGGGAGTGTCTGATGCAAGGCATCAGTATTATAGAAAGAGATGCGCGGTGAGACATACAATCGGGCATGGTGAACTCGCGCACCCTCCGAAAACCGTACGACTCGTCATGATAGCGTCGTCTGACGAGAACTTTACCCTCCACCGCGCAGGGATTCAGTCGCCCAAGGAGCTGCCGTATGGATATGTCGCGTGCACGTATGTGAGTGTACATGATACAAGTCAGTCGGGAACCTGTGCCTTGTCGTGTCTTGCAGTGGTAGAGGTTGAAATGGCGGAACTGGCCCGCGTCGGATGGAGCTCGCCAAGTTGTATGTAATGACCATTTCCATCTGACTAACAGAGTCTATACGTGAGTCGACGTTCGGGCTGAACTTGTACCAGATCAAGTGACACTAGACATCGTACCCTCGTCCGCAATCTCGTCCAGAGACTTGAAATGAGCCAACTAGCATCTAAAATCACGAGCTTCGTGGTGTACGTATTATAAGTGACCCAGCATTGCGCCCGTTATGCAACGCTATGATAACCCTGAACACCCTCTCTTTGAAAGATATACAACCTGAGATTTTTCCGACGAGGGCGAGCGAGTTACTTGTGTAATACCGAGAGACGTGTAATGTTCCTTGGGCCAGTTACCGATTCGTCATGTGTTTTATGTTCGTTGGTTGGACCGTTGGTTGCGCATTCTTCTGAGCTCTTCGCAGGCGGGTCGTTGGGTATAGTATCGTGGAGATACGCTGCCATGAGGCACAAGCGCCAGGACCGTGTGAATTGATCCGTATCGTTATCGATGAAGAGCTTACAAACATTATAGATCAGTGGACTCCGCCTCTGCCTGTACTCCGCACCCTCACCTGTACTCCGACCGGGTCTCTCGCTTCTCTACGCGTCGCTATAAGCGGTATGCAGCCGACGGAAAAAGGCACGTGCCAGTCGTTGTGCAAGGCATGTAATAACAACCCGTTGACTTCCAGGTGATTCGGGGCCAATTGAGGTCGATACCCAACATACGATATACCCGGTCTTGTTTGCCGAGGATGGCAAGCAAGTCGTGACCGGTGGTGTGGAGGGAAAGCTTCGGCGATGGCGAGCGCACGATGGACACGAGGTGGGCGAACCGATTCAGACAGAAGGGGCAGAAATCTTTTCTGCTGCGCTCTCTCCGGATGGAAAGTGGTTCGTGTGTGGGCTCAGGCGCTTGAATTCGAACGATGGGAAGTCGAATGTGAAGGTGTGGAATGCGGAGACCCACGAAAAGGTCTTTGACATCGGGGATCACACCAACACGGTTTTCGCTGTCGATATCTCCCCCGATTCGACTAAGTTCGCGACGGGGGGGTCTGAAACACCCGCTCTAGTGTGCATCTGGAGCATGACTACCGGAAACAGGCTTGTCGGGCCACTCGAACACGATGGTTGGGTGATAGGGTTGAAGTTCTCCCCGACTGGAGACCGCGTCGCCACCTCTACAGCCGAAAACCCCGATGAAAAGTCAATCCGCATCTACGACAGCGAAAATGGCCATCGGTTGTTGGATATTCCTTTTCGTCAGTCCGACTGCGTGGCGAAATCGCTCGCCTGGTCAACTGACGGGCGTCAGATCTTCGCTGCTTCGTACGCTGAGGTCAAATGTTTCGATTCATCCTCAGGTTCCTTGCTCAGTTCATGGACCGTTCCTGGGGAGGGACGCTCTACTTCTATTGCTC
Source organism: Tylopilus balloui (assembly GCA_038089995.1). NCBI lineage: Eukaryota > Fungi > Basidiomycota > Agaricomycetes > Boletales > Boletaceae > Tylopilus > Tylopilus balloui. Next base: position 1,870 of record JBBPLW010000548.1, on the reverse strand, counting down.
TATCGCGCAATCAAAAATTGGCTGTCGTTGCCGCTTTCAAGACATTGTCTTTTTGGGATATCTCTACACAGAAGCAAGTCGGGTCAGTTATCAAGCACGAAAACGATGTATGGTCTATTGCACTCTCCCCCAACGACGACCATATCGTGACCGGGGAAGAAAATGGCAAAATAACCATCCGAAGCCTCACCGACATCCTTCCGGAATCATACATAACAGTCAACGTAAGTTGTTAACTTGACAGTGTTCGCAAGCCTAACATGTCTATTCTCCCTCCCTCTTCTCATCGTGAGTATCCGACCATTCGTTTCCTGCTTTTTCTGATCATCTGTTTCTTCATCATAGTTTCGCAGTTGCCCTTGTTGTATATCAGTGATGAGACGTGCAAAATGTGGATGCAAGGCGACCTAACTCGCGTCGAACAACTCCAGACGGACGAAATCGGCCACTCTTCGGATCCTTTCCACCATGCGCGTGCACTCTCTCAGCGTGCTCTGGTTCGGATCCGTATGAAACAGCAGGAGATGGCCATCGATGATGCCAAACAGGTATTTCGCGGTCATGCATCGTCCTCTGTTGCGTTACTCAACTGTCGTCGGCTAGTCTATCAAGCTACAGCGGTCCGTTACGGGTTATGTCGCTTACGCAGTGGCCCATGTCCACAACGGAGAGCACGAGTCCGCCATGCGCGTGTTTGATCTCGTATTCAGCGTTTGCCTGCCGAGTGAAAATAACTTCCTCTTGTTGATCAAGGCATGTACCGGTCATCCTCCTCGCCGATATTGCTGAGCTTTTGTTCCTCAGGCGATCGTATTGTTTCAATGTGGAAAACACGACGATGCTGTTGGGCGTGTAGATGATCTGATCGATATAGTTGACGATCCGTCGCAACATATCGTTGTCCGGGTACGTGCATGATATGATATAGTCTTCCAAGCTGGTCTAATAAGGTACTGTACAGGCTCAAATGCTCCTCCTACTCGGAAGCATGTCTATGAAGGAAGGGGACTACAAACGTGCGATAGAATTGTTCAATCGTGCACAGAAAGCCATCCCGTTTCAACAAGGTCCCCACCTGATGGCCATCTCGCTTGTAAGCCGTGATTTTTTCAAGTCAATTTCAATTGCGCCAACTCTGTTTGAAAGATATTTGGGTGGAATTTCGATAGACTTGCTGCTGCTATTCAAATACAACTACACAAAGCCAGGAATACCGAGGGACATGGCGAAGTGGATAACTCGCTTTCCGCCATAGTTGATAACCTCAGAGAAGAAGTGGTGATGGGTGACATGAATGAGGGTTGGGATCCGGGTGTGTTGTCTCATGATCACTCCAGATTGGCTTACATGGAATTTATGATGTTAGATCTCATACAGAAATGTCTCATGGCGTGCGAGAGCGATGGCGATGCCGCGGTAAAGGCGAACGATCTAAGCGGAGCGGTCATACAATACTCTACCGCGTTGGTCCTGAACCCGTCCGACCCTGTGGGTCTTCTTGTGAAACGAAGTAATGTCCGAGCCTTGTTGGGCTCATGGAACGATTCATTGAAGGATGCGGATGACGTATGGGCTTGGCTCTCCTTCGTTTTTGACAACTCTGAATTTCGGTCAACGCAGGCAATCAAGGTGAACCCTTCGAATCCATGGGGATACGAGAGGAGGCATTTGGCACTGCATGCTTTGCAGCGCTATGATGAAGCCATCACTTCATTCACCCGGATGTATTCCCTCATTGAGGTATCTCTCGATCAAGACATCCGTCGTCAGTATCCCCTGAGCAGCGTAAAGGCACTATCCTGATTTGGATTTGATCGTACAGAACGTGGCAAGAAATATATTTCACCTGCGCGGTCAGAGGTGGCGATCA
>JBBPLW010000547.1:0-12021 GCA_038089995.1 Tylopilus balloui | reverse complement strand
CCCAGTCATGACATGGCGGATTTGGGTGATGCGTGGTACCTCACCTCTGCAAGTGCTGTACGACGAAGGACCCACACGCACCCACTCATTGACACATTTTCCACAGCTCGAACTTCTATGGGCTTGCTTTCCTCCGATTTACGACCACACGGATTTCCCCGTGTTATGCACAGGCGCTTAAAACTGTTAGGCCAGTCCCTGCGCGTTTTGAACCTCTACTTGTTCGATCAAGTCCCTCATGGATTCTGCTTCTAATTCCAATCGCATTTCCCGGTTGAAAAAACGATTTCTCGATGTTTTGTCCGGGTCTGTCAAACTTGACCCTCGTGGCGCCACTCTTTTCCTAGAAGGGCTCTGCGCTCAGGACGATCCAGTGGTATGCTTGGATGCAATCGTTGAGAGCGCTCACGGTTTGTCTTCAGTTCAATCCGCGATGCGATTCGACTTGTCCGTCCAATTCATGAATGGATTGGGCACCACTGTCTTGGGCTATCTCCTTGGAGCTTCCGACGTAGGTGGCGGCGACGCCCTGGACAATTTGTTGTTCCATGTGGTAGAACCACCAATTTTTTGGGGTGTCTTCGTCCGCATGTTCCAGCAGGGCGCGTTGAATGAAGATGCTCAATTGGTCTTTGCTCAAGTCCTCTCCCGTCTCTTGACTTTACAAGACCGGGACACTACTCCCTACAGAGACGTTGCAGCTCGACCGTCCATTCAAGCCAGCCTCGTTGCGTCGTCTAAACAAGACATCAAGGAGATGGGACATCTCATCAAACACGTTCTCTCCACTACCAGTTCTGCGACGGCGTACGACGTCCTCAACGGGCCCGGCGGACGCCACGATAATGACTTTGCTGACTTTTGCGACATCGCCATTCTCCCTACCGCTGACGAGATCCTGTGTCGAAAGCCTCCCTTCCTCCGTACAGTATATGACGATGAGCTATACTCGTCAGAAACCCCGGTCAAGGTTTACTTGGACAACACTTTCCGCATGCTTCGAGAGGACATGCTCTTCGACATCCGCCAGGAGACACAAGCTACCCTCCAGAAGCACGGGGAGCATCGCGGTCTCCGCGGCGACGGCGTTTCTATGGTCGGTATATATACCGGTACTGACAAGCGGAAGACTCGCTGGGCCATTGAGTTGCAATGTGAAAGTGACTTCTGGGAGCTCAGGGGCATGAGGAATGACAATGCTCGGATAGATTTTCTTACTCGGGACCCACGTGGCTTGAAGATAGTGATGCATCAATCTCTCGTTTGCCTCACTTCTGGTCAAGATATTATTAGCTTTGGGACGGTAAACCGTGTGGAGGAACTTTTAGCCCACAAGCCTCCCATCATAGTCATTCAGCTCGATGGTGATGTCAACGTAAAAAAGGCCCTCACTTTCCTTTGCACGGCGCAGAACGTACGACTCGTCCAGATTGACGCGGCGACATTTGCTTTTGAGCCGGTGCTCTCCGCGCTGAAAAAGTGCCATCTTCCCCTGTCCAAAGAAATTCTGTTTTGGAACCCAGGGTCGCCAATCGAGCCCTGTCGGAGCAGCATAACCTTGTCGCACATCGCCAATGCACTCACATTGGATCCTTCCGGAGATCTGGAGGGTCTATTGTGCCTCCCTCAGTGCGTCAGTCTTGACAAGGCACAAGCGAAATCACTCGTCGCAGGACTTCAGCAACGCGTCTCGTTGATCCAGGGACCGCCAGGTAGGTCATCTCTTCAGTTTCCTGTAACCATCTCATCGTTTCGACAGGAACGGGCAAGTCGTTTATAGGTGCCCTTCTCGCGAAAGCGATACATGATGAAGCTCCTCAAACCATTCTCGTCGTCTGTTATACCAACCACGCACTGGACCAGTTCCTCCGCGACCTCCTCAGGTACGGTATCCCTGACGAATCCATCGTACGCCTAGGCGGGCGTTCAAACAAATCGACTGGCCATCTTGCCCTTCATAATCAACCACGCGAAGGGTCTCTTTATGACTGGGACGAGATCGACGAGCTCAGATACGCCGCTCCATATCGAGAAAAAAGGCTCCGCACGAGCTTCAACAAGCTGCTGGACACCGACAAGTCTCTGATTACGTATCTAGAGCTCAAGCATCGCGAGTACTTTGAAGCATTCTATGTGCCGCTGGAGACGGGAGACGGAATGAAATGCGTCGGGCCAAACGGACAAGCCATCAATGCGGAGTATCTCTTGTCGCGGTGGATGCGGGGTCTGAACGCTGGCGTGTTGGGCGCTGAGCCTCACGTCCAAGCGTCAGCTCGGATCTGGGGCATGGCCCCCTCTGCCCGCCAGCAGCTCCTGGACAGGTGGCAAAACGATCTCATCGAAGAGGAGTTGGCGTCTGTATTACATGCTGGGAAGTCCTTCAATAGTCTTCAGGACGAGATCAAGCGGGAGTTTGCGAGGCCAACGGAGGCCATTTTGCGGCGGAAGAGGATTATCGCGTGTACGACTACGGGGGCAGCTATCTATGCTGATGCGCTCGAGCGGGTCGGTCCCGAGGTTCTCCTAGTGGAAGAGGCTGGCGAGGTCCTCGAAAGTCACATTTTGGCTGCGCTGTCGCACAACGTCGAGCAAATGATTCTCATCGGAGACCACAAGTATGTCTGTAGCGTTACCTCGGCCATCTGCTACTAACGGTCGTGATCCATCACAGGCAATTGCGCCCTAAAGTCAACAACTATCGTTTGACTGTCGAAAAGGGCGAGGGGTTTGACTTGAATCGGTCGCTTTTCGAACGGCTTGTCCTCAAGGGCTACCCCCATGAGACGCTTTCAACGCAGCATCGGATGCGTCCTGAGATCTCTTCGTTTGTCCGCGAGCTCACATACCCAGACCTCGTTGATGCCCCCTCCACCTATGATCGACCTGACATCTGTGGAGTACAGTCAAATGTCATTTTTGTAGATCACACCCATCTCGAAGACGACGACCTGCTTACTAGTGACCGTGCAGACGGCGGTACAAAATCATCAAAGCACAACACGTATGAGGTACAGATGGTACTCAAGATTGTACGCTACCTTGCCCAACAGGGGTACAGGAGCGAGGACATCGTCGTTCTCACCCCGTATCTGGGGCAGCTTCACCAGCTCCGTGATGCTTTGAAGCGCGATAGCGATCCAATTCTCAACGATATGGATTCCTCAGAGCTTGCGCGTCTTGGTTTGTCCCTCTTTGCACCGTCGGAGCCCAAAGCCAAGAAAGATAGAATCCACCTATCTACGATAGGTAAGCAAGGTCCCTTGTGAATACAGGGCGGTTTGACGACTGTTATAGACAACTATCAGGGAGAGGAAAGCAATATCGTGGTCGCAAGCCTCACGCGATCGAACAAATCCAACGCGATAGGCTTCATGGACTCTCCGGAGCGCCTCAACGTCCTCCTCTCACGCGCTCGAGACGGTCTCATTTTGATCGGCAACTCTGACACGTTTTTGCATTCCAGGAAAGGAGGCGCACTCTGGAGACGCTTCTTCGCTCTGCTCGACAAGGGTCAGTACGTCTACCAAGGGTTCCCTGTCAAGTGCAAGAGGCACCCTGAGCACATCGTGCTGCTCAAGAGCTCGAGTGACTTTGACGTCTACTGCCCCGATGGTGAATGCACGGAACTGTGGTGAGTGATGGGTTTTCTCCTTATGTGCACCCGAACTCACGTGACCTGGCGACTTCCTTCGGCCAGCGGATTCACACTCCCGTGCGGACACGCATGCCCGAAAAAGTGCCACCCTCGTCGGGCACCGGGGCTGAGTGACCCACACGACAGCTCGCAGTGCAGGATGAAGATGAGCGTCACGTGTCCAGCGGGGCAGCACAGAATCGCGTGGGAGTGCCGCCTTGGCCGGCCGTCGGTGTGCCATGCCTGTGTCAAGGAGGCCCGAGCGTCTCGAGACGATCGCTCAGAAGGAGCATGAGGCGCAGAGGAGGCGTGGCGAGGCCGAGGCTGAGGATCGCTGACGCGCGGTGGAGCTGGTGTGCGCAAAGAGGAGCAGCGCAGGTAGTAACGAACAGGACGACCTCGGAGCGCTATGTATTAAAATTAGCGACGTTCAGATTTCGAATCTCCCGTCGCCTACCCCGGCCCTTTCTGTCGGGCTGACCATCAATGCCTGGACGCAACTGCTGGGAATGGCGATGTTGATGCTGTCGAGGAAGCCTCATAAGCTGCCGAACACGATCCTCATGACTATCCAGAAAAATTATTCCATCGCATATCTACGGGCCGCCGACACCCTACATTGCAATCCTCTTTCATCCTATTGTCTTATTGCCACCATCATGCATGATCTGTTTATTGTGCAACAAGAATTTCCTCGTCAGCAACCCATGCAAATACCATTTAAATTTCCTTCTTGCTTTGTTGCTCCCACCCCTACCCCAGTTCATCGCTTCTCGACTTCGCAGTGCAATACTATCAGTCCTTACGCTACTCTCGATCTCTGTTTTGTCGCCGTTGAACCCCTAACATTCGTGCTGTCAGTCATTGTGTTATTCATACGCTTGCTAGCGGAACACGGCCTGTTCTCCGCAATACCTATCTCTTTGATTTGACTTGCTTGTCCACATGTCATCATGGATTGTTCTTTCTGGCATGTTCACAATTACGTTCTTGGGGAAAGACCGAGCTAAAAAAAACGCGGCGGGATTCGATGAGTGACAAAGCTTGCATCATACAGTCATGCGTTCCACCCTGCTTTCTTTGCGTACATAACCATTTGGATCCCCATGAGCATGATTCTTGCACCTCGCGCTCATTTTCGTTGTTGCGCCTTACGAAGTTGACATCACGGGCATCATTGTTGCGCGTCGTGTGGAGTAGGACAACAAGCTGGGGAGGTGTGGCATCGGCTTTACGATTACCAGGGCGGCGCTGATAGCGCTGATCGATGAATCGATGTGTAAGGTATCTGACTCTCTGTTGCCTATGCATATTATTCACGTATGACGGCCCTTGTCTAGGAAGGCTACACGTAGCCTATGATATTGACCACCCCAAACGCGTGCCGAGGAAAAACGGTCAGGTCCACAGTGCACTCTCGCGACCATTTTCGACGAGTTTTTACCATGGCGTGCAGTGATATCTGATCGGTTGACCTTTTTAGCTGATCCTCTAGCCATAGTACAGGATACTCAGCACAACGATGCCATACTTGTATGACCCGCGCTGGCAAGGCCTCAAGTTTTACATTGGGTTTGTATCGCTAACGGACCAGCGCAATATCTCAGCGTACACTGTGCAACACGGCCGGGGTTGCTCCACTGGAGATTGCGGACGCTCATTAGTCTCCAAAGCTACTTCAAATGAGTTATTTGAGTTCGCAGTCCCTGCGGAAGGGAATCTGTATTTTTGAACGATGACATATTTCAGTAAGAATACGTCATTTACTCTATCATGGCAGGTCACTCTGACAACACGTTTCTGCAGGGCAGGTCACCAGGTCATCCCAATTCTCATGATCAGCCTATGCCTTGCCGGACGAGAGGCGATCGCGCATGTCTGTACGTTTGCCCCCCCTCCCTCCCCGCCGACACGATAGTCAATCCGCTCACTCGTAAAGTGAATGGTAAGTTCGCTACTCTCCGGTCGCATGCATTGGTCTAGCAGCAAGGTCTTGCCCTGCAGTAGACTACGTTACCATGCATAGCGCCGGGAGTGACAAAGTTTAATACGGTATATGCTATTAATGGATTGCGGCTACGAAGCGACTATGCTCCACAGGCGTCCGATTTCTGGGGTGCCCATTAGATGAGAGAACACGCCGGAGGGAGGCCCAGAGGTCACTCTGATGATGAATCTTCCCGTCACTTCGCCTTCTCATACCCAATGTCAGCTTGATTGGCGCTAACCTTGACTAAACAAATGGCATCCATTCTGTTTCCCAGATCAACAACGCAACGTATAAATGTGATCTCGTAGCCAACACGAAACCATCATCCCCACTCAAGTGTCTTGTCTTTGATCACCATGACTGTCTTCCCGAACGGTGACTACAGGATCTTCAACACCGTATTCCAGGGCCAGGATGCAAACTTGTTACGTGGTGGACCGACCGCCCTTATCGTGGGCCGCCACAACGGCACCGACTTGGATAACGTGGTACGTCTATGCACTTCCGCCCCATTGACAACACTCCGTTAAAGACTAACCCACTATCGCACCCTACAGTGGAGGTTGTCGAATGTTGGCTACATGGGGAACCAGTTCACGCTTCAGAATCAAGCGCCGTCTGCAAACGGGGCATATGCTGGCGTCCAGGATGAGATCGATATTGTAATCGTCTAGATTCAGAACTTTGTCAAAGGGAGCTGACGATTGGAATAGGGGGTTCAATTACACGGTAGTCCCAAGCCGCTTACATGGACTGCCGTAGCAACGTGTATACCTGAGCAATACATGTAAGTATTCATCCTATCTGCAATGCATATGGAATTTCACCAGTTTCTGCAAGGCTCTTGGCTCCCGTCGGCGCGAACTCAACAGTTCCCACTGCGTTGGTTTGGTCCCTCGACAGCAGCACAGATGGAGCCCCGGTAAGGATTTTACAATGGCCTCATTGAACAATAAAGCCCACGATCAACTCCGTCGTAAATGTAGATCTCGCTCGAATTCATGTACTCCATCGACAGCGATCCCGACTCCATTTACGCTCGCGCTTTGAATAGAAACCTTAGCAGTGCCTGGAACTTCCTACCTTTCAAGCACTGAGAGGGTACAGGAAGCAGGGCCACGGGGCTGAATGGACTCATTTAAGCAATGTCTTAGATGTGCCCATAGACTCTTTTCTGACTGTCTTGCATTCTCTTCTATTGAAGCTTGTGTTCCTTTGAGTCTTTGACGACAGCGTCAGTGACGGCTGACACGTTTATGCCTTCAATTCTGTGTCTCGCGTTTCAATCTCATTCCTCCTTTTGTTCTTGCCCTCAGTGCAACCTTGACCTGGTGAAATACAAATGCAGCGTACTTCAGCTTCGAACGCAGTCTGGTGACCAGCCCGTCTATAATTAGTCTTCGAATGATTTTCCAACGCAAAACTCGCGTTTCTTGATTGGCTTCCGATCACGCGACCCTGAGAATCCGTTCTGCCTCCCAAACTTACCAGACCGTCTATCGACGGCTCGCCTCGTTACTAGACGGGTTGGTCACCAGACTACTTCGAACGAACGAATGTAAAGCGTGTCCTCTCAGCATCGTTGCTGCATCCGCCGTCTGTCAAGCTTTCACGGCCCTTACACCTCCATTTGCCAGGACCTTTAATTTGGGCACGTTGTAACAAGCCCCGTGACTGTTCTCCCACGTCGATATGAATGCACAAGATCCATCGACACGCACTTTCGATACCCTGCTCACAATCGAGTTCGCTGTACCTCTTGTAAAAGGCTCATAATGTGCAAACTCCTCACTGGCACTTACCGAAGTGCAGGAGTGAGGCAAGTGCTCCACGAGATGACTTGACTAAGAGAAACCATCCGCCGAACACTTCGTTCTAAGTAAATTCATTCTGAGTGCTAGTGAGTCATGGGACGACGGGGACGGTTTGGAAAGCCTCAAGAATACTAATTGTGCTTCGAACTTGGATTCAGGTCAGCTATCGTGCCGTCTACATATGTGTCACATCTGTGTCGAGCGTCTCGGGGAGAACACTCGGAAGGAGCCAGTGTGCACGTTCGTCGAGTAAGTTTTAACCTTGATACGTTTTAGCCACAACCATCAAATCGCTTGATTGCTCTTCCAGTGATTCGCTCCGACTCGAGGTTTCCATTCACCGTAAGCGTGAGTCTAAGGCGCAGAGGTGGCGTGATGTGGCCAAGGCTGGGAATCGTCGGCGCGCAACGGAATTGGTGCAGCGGATGGGGCCACTGAGGAACAGCGTAAGTTCAGGAGAGACCGTGAGGCGGGTGCGCGGGAAGAGCGAGGGAAGCTAGAAAACAATTGCGCAAGAGACCAGAATAAGAAGAGAAGCAAGAGCAAGCGCTCACTGCGGCCGGGGAGCGAGAAGTTACTCATGGGGACTCCACGTCTTCAAGCTGCACAGTTCGTAATCGCCATCGCATCCGACATGCCACATTGAGTACCGAGAAGCGGAGAGGGACGTCTGTCCCTCGAAGTTGATGCTTCTCACAAAGCATTGGTGGTCCGTAGGGGAGATAGACTCCGAGTCGTCAGGATGACGTGGGGGGGTGGTGCAGCTTGGCAGTCGGTAATCAAAGAAAACCTTTCCGGTCTTCCTAGTCAGTACAATTTCCCTCTGCTCTTCTGGAACACTGCCATATGCATGCTGATGTTATACAGCTAGAAGGGCCCATCAACACGGCAGCAAAATGAATTCTAGCCTGGAACATGGTTATTCCCCTAGCTGCTTGGAATACAGATGTGACCTCCGATGTAAATCGTCTAGCACTCTCTCACACTATTTTTGCCGTCCTGTTCACGCGGGCCCTTGCCTGGACGCAGCTGCCGGGAATGGCGATGTTGATGCTGTCGAAGAAGCCTCATGGGCTGCCAAACACGATCCTCGCGACTATCTAGAAATTTATGCCATGCGTATCCACAGGGCAGTAAAATGGATTCTAGCCTGGAACATGGTTATTCTCCTAGCTGCTTGGAATACCAATGTGAATTCTGAGCGTCTAGATCGTCTAGCGCCTTCTCACACTATTATTGTCGCACTGTTGACGCGCGCCCTTGCAGATGCCTATATGAGCATTAGACAAAGGAGACGCTGGTGTCTGCGTTTCTTCCTCTTCCTCGCTTGATGGCGCTCAACTTATTCCCCCCCCCTTCCCTGGGCTCATCGGTGCTTTTTCCTACACGTGGTATCATCCGTATAACCTGTATCACATCCCGAGAACATTCGAAAATTCTACGAACAGCTGGGTCCCGGTATGTGACAGTCCATCACTATCGACAAAGTGCTCAAGGAGAGTTTGATATCACGCACCTCCTTCTTCTGGTTAGAAAATTCTTTCTTACAGGATGGTATGCACTGGCGTAGCATCGCATGCCACGCACTGTGTGTTATTGCACACAGCTACGTTTCCCATGTTTCAAGAAAACGCGCACGATTGCTATCCGTGCCCGCAACCTTCCTGTGTGGTGCATTGAGAGAGTGCATGAACAGCATGGCAACGCCCCATTTTACAGCTTGGAATGTATACACCAGCTCTGTGGGTCTGCGGATCACTATCAGTGAGTAGTCGTTTCGTCGAACATTGCGTGTATGACATGATATCCTTTAGGGCTTGACATGCCGAATGATTGGAATTATACAGCCTCCGTCATCGTCGTGGATCATACATGGACCTACAACGGTCCACAACCAATGCTTCGCAACTCACTATTGACCAAACCCACGGCCCGTACCGAATGAACAACCTTGTGAATTTGACCACTCAGTTGTGGTGTTCGCACGTATCTCATATGGTCTGGGACACATAGTCAGATAGAATAACTGCAGCACGAAAGCAGAGGCCACCAAAACTGTAAGCGGTGCTGTTCTAGGTAGACTTCTGCTTCTTCTTTCTTACTTACTCCGTGTTCGCACGTTTCTCATAGGCTCAATATCCCGCTTGTAAGCGGTTAGCGGTTTCTTACATTCGTGGCACGTGCATGCGCCCATTCTCGCTTGTCACGCCTCCGCAGGGTTCAACTAATTCTGCATCATTTATGGTAGAGCATACGGATATATTTAAGTAAACCGCCTACCAAGTGGCATAAAAGGAGACTTTACCTGCAAACGACGATCGCTCAACGTCCCCACTGAGTTTCATCGTTCCTGCTCCTCTCAGTCTATGGATTTCCCTTGGGCACGTACTGGTGGGTCTTCTGCCCCACCTACAGACGGTACGTTAGGATATTTCTCCGAGGAAGAAATCGATGATGTCCCGTCCTCACTTCCGCTGAATCCCCACACCTTTGCCCTCTCTCACCCTACCCCGCACCATCACCCTCGTTTTGTTCTCGCAGAATTTGACTTCACTTTTGACGGAAGCTCTTCGCGCAACTCTTTCATACATCCATCACCACCTTCTCCAAACTATTCTTCCTGGAACCGTTATCCTTCCCACAGCATTGGCCCTGCTATATCGTCTCCTATACCTGGACCATCAGAACCCGTCGTTTATGCGGCCGAGAACAATTTGGGCCACAATGTACGTGATGCTGTGGCACCCATTTGGTTCTCGCTGACACCACAATTTTATTGAGGCCTTTGCGACAGTGAGCCAGTTTGCCCCATTTGACGAGCAAGAACACCAGGGTCACATCACCTTCCCTGGGGCCTCTATGACCGTCCCTGCATCTACCAGTGGACATGCAATTCCAGCCAATTCAGATGCTGAACACGTAGAATTGTGGAATTATGTGCTTCGTTATGCTGTAATCGTTAACGGGCCCCGGGTGTTCGTACCCCAAACCCTCTACCAGCCACATGCTCAAGGGGACAGGAGGCGATACGTATCTCTTGCAACGCTATGCCAACCTATCATCTTTATCAGAGAAGGCACACCTGAATGGGGCGTACCTGTACAACGCCTGCTGTCCAATCAGCCAGTTCAGTTAGTTGGGGGCCACGAGCCTGCATTCACGTCATGTGGACCGTCGATAGGTATTCGATTACAAGTATGTCGTTCTTTCAGTTCGGTGTGTCTTCCATTTCTATAACTGATGGTGTTTGGGTCAGTGGCCCGGCTATCAATCTTTCCACAAACAGGTCGCAACAAAAGATTTTACTCGCAGACATAACATCATTAATAAAGCAAAGTTGGCTAAAGTCGTCGCGAAATATGTCATGGAGTGCATGGTGGCCATGAGCACGCAAACGATGCAAGTTGGGTCCGACAATGGACGATGGAGAGTCGGTCCCTCCAACATCAGAGTGGATGACGTTATACTAGTCAGCCTGCACCACGTTTCTCAAGGTAGCTGGCAACCACACCTGCGTCTCCGCAGGGAAATCGGCACCCTTGCCGCTGCCGCACCACAGAGCTTCCCTGTCCCTGATACAGGGATGCATAGCTAGCCATCGAATAATCAGAATGCAGAAAGAAAAAGGACACTCCTTACCAAACTTTGATTTTTCATCCCTTTCTCTATGGCTCAAACTCGAAACGACGTACTTACCAGAACTTATTTATTGAATGTGCAGTGTCGTCACGGTGTATGTATGATAAGTAGAATAGCTCTTAGCTCTGGTAGCACACCTCATTTGTTAATATTACTGCTTTGTAAATTTCCTCGATTAAAGATACCTTGTTATCCTTTTTTTGTCCTGCCGGAAAGATGGATTTCGAGTCTTGATGGGAGTGTGTCTAAGCACTCAAAGGAGACGAGAGGCTTTCATATTAGTCCATGTTTTGCTGGTTACGGCCACACTCCTACTTGCGGACTTGGACCCGAACGCCTCACAAATGATACTACTAGTAAGTGAGAGGAATCAAAAATCAAGCAGGCCTTTTTCTTAATTGTCATAGAAAGCCGAAAACTGCTCGTCGAGATGTCGACATGCCCACGAGACCTCGCCTGTGCAAAGGCAGGGATTGCAGGGATGGGTTTGAAGCATATTTCTGATCCGAGATCGACCCGGTGGCGACTGCGCAAGGAGTGGGGAACAGTATCGTGCTGCGACTCAAGCTCTCGTCAGACCCAGCTAGAATAATATAATTGGGCGCCCTGCATAGAGGACCTGCGGGGCCAGCGACAGATGAGTGAGTGGAAGAGGCGTGAGTGTTGAGCGCCCCAAGAATAGTGTCCCGGCAGCACCGTATCGCATGCCGGAGTCGGGATCGATCTCGGACCGCCATCCGACCGGCGCGGGAAGTTCGCAAGAGTGTTCGGCTACACGCAAGTCGTCACTTCGTCCGCTTACTTCTGGTACTTTGCACGGTACTCTTACGATGACAGGTTCGAGACTACGACCGGCATTATGATCTCTTTGCCGACCGAAAAGTCCTGCTAGAATATGTCTGTTCTCAAGCTCGGACACCTGAAAAGGTGACGTATCATTCGTT
>JBBPLW010000546.1:0-12024 GCA_038089995.1 Tylopilus balloui | reverse complement strand
ATTTTGAGAAGTCTCGGTCGTCCTACCAACATCGCTCGTATTACGAAACGCGTTGGGGATGATGTTGTGTGGAACAACTCAAGGTTGCCGTGGCGTCGCTCGTCCCTCTGGCTCCTTGTCAGAGTTGCCATCCAGACCTCACTGGATCGATGTTCTACCTACAAGCAGTTCATGCTGCACTTCATGTGTTGCCTTGCAAGGGAAAAGATCGCTGCAGACCTCCCCAATGATCTACTTCAGTTCATGTCCGCCAAGATCAGTCGTCGTTTGGGGAAGCTTGGCTCTTCCGCTCCAGACTGGCTCTCCCACACCGTGTTACAGACTTGCACTTCTATCCGATCGACCCTAGAGGAGAGGTGGAGACAGACCCAAGCTCTTCAGCGTGTATCGCCGCTATGGGCACCCTCTCAGCTTGATCTTGCCCGAGACATTGAAATGTCGCTGTCGGGTAGTGGCGAACATCTCCGTAACGCTCTCGCTAATCACAACGTTGATCCTCTCGGCACTCTCTTTTCACCCAGACACCACTCTCGAGGTTCCCTCACCGATTTTCTGGCTTCTGAGGGGGCCTTTTTCGAGAAGGCATATTCTGCAGAACCTTATGTTGCCCTCTATGACGTTGAGCAGGCAGTTGAGCAGGGAATCGATACTTGGGTTGATAAAGTCACCGACAACGACCAAGCTTGTGTAGAACTGGAAATCTTGGCAGAAAATTACTCATCTGGGGCATTGAAGACGTACGGCGACAATCCAGAGCTCTTGTCCGTTATGTTGTTGACCACGATCGAGCTTTGGGTTGCGCTCGACAAAATAGCCGTCAAGGAAACACCGATGCTCGCAGACTACTCTCCAGAGGTCCCCACTAGTCTTCTAGAGGATCTGTTGCTCTGCAGAAGTGGTAGCCTCCATCGCCTCTGTCGCGTACATCAGTATCTCTCAGATCGCCACTCCCGATGCCGTAGCGGGTGGACGGTGTTTTCTCCCTCGATCACTGCAGACAGTTTTGCCGTCCGCTTCTACAAAAACTCTCCGCACCTTCAGCATTTGAATGCCCATATCGAAAATGCAGCCCGGCGCGACGTTCGTGAGAAGGTTGCTGAACTCGAAAGCGCGAATGCTCGTCATGCTGAGCTTAAGCGGAAGGCTACTCTTCTTAATCACGATTTCGCCATTAGTCTGCATGGCTATGAATACCATACTTGGTACTGCACCAAGTGTTCCATCGAGCGCGAATATACGAACATGCAGATAACCCTTCACGAGTGGCCGCTGCCGGTTGAGCAACTTCACGCTCAGGCAGTCGTGTTCGAGTTAGATTGTCCAATCTCTTTCAATATGTGGCGCTCTGCCACGTTCCATCTTTTGGTCGACTTGTGTTCTCCTTCTGTTGAACAAAAAAATCCCTATATCCAGCTCAACGAGTACCCCGCACTCCAACCCTATCTTGTTCGACACCCGAGATCACGCACCACCCTCGCTTCGGATGCAAAGCCATTCGTTGTCACGCATTATAGCAAAACATCCATTCCCACCACACAGGAACAGGTCTGCGTCAACAATGGTTTGGTATTCTATGGTTTTGATAGCCATGCTCGCATTGCTGTCTCAGAGGTGTCAGTTCCTTTCAACATTCGGCGGTATTGCACCTACGAGCTACAACCTGGACTATACAAGAATTTGCAGATGTACGTTGATGGCACCTGCCACACATCAAACGAAGTCTTGGCAAACCAGGTCGATTGCCACAGAGATCTTTCCACTCACGAGTACATTGCGTTCGGACACCTACGCAGTGGTGACTTACTCCAATGGCTCAACATCTTGCGAGAGCTTCGAGGTCGATCCTTGACTTTTCGTCGTAGTGAAGTCCATTTTCTCTTGGCTCAGGCAGTCTCTCAGGTTGGACCGCTTGAAAACACGGAGTGGAAGTGGCATCAGGAGCTTGAACAGCCTGCCTTTGGTGATGCACTTTTGGGAGAGCTTGAGAGCCTCATCAGGGATGTTGAAGCGAACTGGCTGGAAATGGTGACTATGGACTCCATTTCCTTCTTACTCCGTCGTCTTCTTTCATCCAGCCCAGATCAGGATATCTCACTGAAAGCGCTTAAGCTTCTTCGTGTTGTGCGCGGCAAGGTGCTCTCCTGGGTGGAAGAGCTATCGGTCAAGCTCCAGAAAACACTGGGTGATGAAGAACTCCGTGCGTTATTACGGGACGCGGCCGCAATCTGTCGAAGCACGTACGATGTTGACCCCTCCGTGATCCGAGACCTCCTCCATTCGGCGGAAGATTTAAAGGTTCTATTTTCCTCCGCTATATTAATCAACGATCATACACCCAGCAATATCTCCGGTTTACCTGCCTATTCACAGTTGCTCCTAGACCGAAATCGCCGCCTCTCTTTGGCTATCGAGAGTATCGTGAGCGACCTTATTCAGGCTGGCTCCAGTGATGAAGGCATTGACGGTGCCATCCACTGGGTTTGGCCTGACTACCGTCCAGGTTCTAAGTGGGCCCCCTTGCCGAGTCCGGATTCACGCTGGTTCTCATGCACTACTGCGCCAACAACTAACCAGAGCTCACAAGTGGTGCATTTTAATTTGCTTGATGGGTCGCTCTTGGTCGATGGGAAACCATTGGGGCGGTTGCCGAGGGAAATCTTGCAGCATCCGCGATACAACCTAATATTTGGCAAGGTATGCCCCTCCATTTTCAATGTAAAGTGGGTTACTAATCATTTGTACAGCAAGTGCTCGATGTAATACCAAGCGATCTCGCAGGGATGGATTACTCCACACGAGGCACGATTTCGGACCACCAGGTAAGCGCAATCTGAGGGACATAAGATTTATCGTGAGGACTCAGGTGCCATACCCAGGTGTACTTTTCCCTCAGAAATGACTCGGATCTCGTGATACGGGCAAAGCAACTTGGTGATTCGCGAATAATCGAGCTCATCCCTCAAAGAAGGTTGGAGGGAGACCTGCCGGCGGTGCTGATCGAAGGGCATGCTCATTGGCTGAACCTTGCCACTTCCGTCATGGAAATACGCCCTCTTGATAGTCTCTGGGAAACTTCACCGAAGAACTGGAAGATGGATTGTATGCCTGGTCAGTATCGCTTGCAGAGAGGCAACGAGTTCCTTGCAGACATCCGAAGCCAATCCTGGAAAATGGTTTCCAGCCTCTTGCAGCCCCTCGACAGCTCACAGAATCTCCTCGTCACCGTGTCCCCCATCAACGCCAGCCAGCCGTCGTCATCATTCCAATTGTCCGTTTCCTTACCCCGCTATGGCCTATCCTTTTATATCGACGAGGATGGGGACCTCCAATCTCACAACATGCGGGGGATGATTTATGACGAAAACCAATGTATCGGGACTCTGTTCGGGTTAGTCAATCGCCTCGTACTTCGGCCAAAGATCAGAAATGTCGATGCTATCGAGTTCATCCCTCGATGCATTCTCATCCCTGATGGCGAGATTTCGTTCCGGAAGGATGGCCATCACGTTCTGGTCGAAGTGAATACTCCACGTCCTGCGCTTGAACGAGTCACGTACCAGAGCTATGACGTCAATACCGATCTGGGTTGCCTGACAGGGAACGTCAGCCTAACAAACAAGTTGTACTGTGCTTACCTACATGCTCTTACTAGCGGGTGTGGCACCGATCCACTCACAGGCAGGTCGGGTACAGAGGAAGCTTTGTCTCTACTTCGGTCGGCTAGTTGCTCGTCGATCATGAGGGTTGGTCCTCGCGAAGCGGAGCTCCTTGGCTTGATCGCATCCATATGTCCTGCGCGCACGTGGTATCCTGAACACCTCAGGTGTATGCAGAAGGTAGAGTGGCTCGATCTCCCGGCGAGCACCCAGCATCACGAGTTGTACGTCGTTGCCGAGGGAATCAAGGAACATTGCGAAAGAGTTTTTTTGTTCCACGAGAGTCAGTCTACCCATTCGTTCCGGCGATTTCCAGTGCGCGACAATCATCTTCTTGAGCGCGCTGCGCTACGAGCGGCCAGTCTATCTGCACCCGAGCTTTCCGGACGGCCATCTGATGCAAATTTCGACGTCCCATACTCCGGCAGAGACATAGTGGTGTTTGCTTCGGGGGAGCAACGCGCTTATATCGCGGCGACTTCCGTGCATCACCGAGTTGCCCATACAACAACTGGAAAGAATATCCTGGGCTTGGTGGAATCATGGGGGAAAATCGTGTCTGGGAATGCTTCTCTGTCTCTGCAATATGACAGGTCGTGGTTAGTGCCAGATCTTCCATTGATTTGGCTGCAGGCATACAGACTGCTGCGAAGAAGCGAAGACTACAAATGGTTTCAAATGATTTTCTCACTGCCCGCCATGGCGTATGCGTCGTCGGACCTCAGCGACCTGGTTCCCGTGTTCGTAGCCTTTGCGCACGACACCCGCTTCCGGTTGGAGGATCCCCCCCATTATAATTCTTACGATGTCGTAGAAGGATATGGTCCTTCTCCGGCCTTGCTGCGCAGTCATGTATCCGATAGTGCCCGCTCCTTCGAACTTAGTCCTGAAAGTGCAGTACCTGCGTCAACGGGCGAAAGTCTCGAAAGCCTACAAAAGCGTCGATTCAAGTTGTACAACAACAGACTCGACTCGGACACCAATACAACAGTACAACGCTTGCTAGACGCTTGGCCTTGCGAGACTCCTCCACAGTGCTATCTCAACTCCAATCTCTACCTGGTGTCGGATCTCACATCCAAAGTTCAGAGGCACTTCACAAGCCGCTATCAAAATCTCAAGCTCAAGGAGCACCTTACTCGTGTTCAGAATATCTTGAATAACGTATACGCCGAGGCCTCTGCAATTCCAACTCTTCAATACGCATTCCAACCATCGCAAAGTGTCCCCTCTTCGAATTCCTGGTCGATTACCTTGGATCAACTATTCTCCAGACCTGCACCGTCACTATTGGAGCATAGTAGATTGCCGCCACACAGCATAAACGACAGGAGTTCTTCCCTTTCGGGTTCCGCCCGGCTGCACCGTCTACTTGCCACAGTCGAGGCGAGCGCAGCAGATGCATTCCAGCGTCAATACGTCTCGGCACTCCGCACTAGTGCAGAATGTCTTGGAAGAGAAATGTCCCTTGAACTTGCTTCTGGGACCACGAAGCTTCCTACCGCCAAAATGCTGATGGCACACTACGCTCGGTGCAGAGATTGCTACTTCGATGGTCTGCGATATATCAAGCGGCATCTAGGCCCAAGAAGCCAAAATGAAGAGGCCCTAGAATGCTCCGGTCAATGGCCACGCATCACTGCTCATACTCTTTTCCGGTCCCTTGCTTCTAATTCTCCAATCTTGCTTTCTGAAGGCTGGAAGGAATGTCTCATACAATTGAGTCTACTCGCGCTCGAGCTACAGCGTACTCGAAGATTGCTCCGACTACTCCTCGACGATCATTGTGAAGAGCTCCGAAAGGAGCTACAGAATGAAGGATGTGATGGTTGGAGTGCCGAAGCGCATCCAGATTGGCTACTCATCCAGGTGTGTATCTCGTCTGATGTAGGCATACACTAGCTGAGCCCACGGCCCTTTTTCCACAGCTACAAGGCAACTTCTTGGTCCGTCGCATCCAGGCCGAGGTTGCCAATGAAATGATATCACCACGCTCGGGTACCAACACGGCTATGCAACTCAATATGGGAGAGGGAAAGTCATCCGTGATTGTCCCCATCGTCGTCGCTGTTCTTGCCGACAGCAGTCAACTTGTCCGCGTCATTGTCCCGAAAGCATTGACAGCCCAGATGTTTCACCTCCTCGTGGATCGCCTTGGTGGGCTCGTCAATAGGCGCATATATTTCCTCCCATTCTCTCGATCGCTTGAGATGAACCATCAGAAAGTGGTGGCCCTTCATAAAGTTATGTCGGATTGCATGAAGGAGCGCGGGATTCTAGTCGTCCAGCCGGAGCACGTTTTGTCGCTCAAGCTGGTGAGCGTGGAGAAGCAGCTGCTACAGGGAGAAGAAAAGAAGCTGGCAGAGCTGTTGCTGACGCTACAGCGGTGGCTCCACTCTTGCTCGCGAGACATTCTGGACGAGGTCGATGAGATCCTCCATGTTCGGTATCAGCTGGTATACACGATTGGCCTTCAGCAGCATATGGAAGGGTTCCCGGACCGATGGGCCACCACCGCACAAGTTCTAGGTCTCGTGAGCAAGTATGCGTCACGTCTTCGACAGCTCTTCCTGCACAGAGTGGACTACGAGAGCGGTCCGTCTGGATCATTCCCCCACCTTCGCATCTTGCATGCAGACGCCGGTCAAAAGTTAGTCTCATGGATAGTGCAAGACGTCATGGAGGGTCGGCTTGCGAACTTCAACTTTGGACAGCTCCGCTCAGATCTCAGGAACGCGATCCGAAGTTTCATATCCTGCGATAATATTCCTCCCCTCAAAGTTCGATTGGTGGAGGACTACTCTCAGCATACGCCCCTGTGGGGTGGCTTGCTACTGCTGCGTGGCCTTTTAGCGACCGGCATCGTTTTGTATGCTCTTAGAGAGCGGCGGTGGCGGGTAGACTATGGCCTCGCCTTAACACGGACGATGCTCGCAGTGCCATACCGAGCGAAAGATGTCCCAGCACAAAGAGCCGAGTTTGGACACCCAGACATCGCGATCATCCTCACCTGCCTCTCCTACTACTACGGCGGTCTCAGCGAAGAGCAGCTGAAGCTTTCCTTTGAAATTTTGCTCAAACAAGATGACCCTTCCTTGGACTACGATCTCTGGGTTCGAGATTGTTCCGCCGTGCCGGAGTGCTTGCAGAGTCTAAAAGGTGTCAATATCAAGTCGTCAGAGCAATGGAACAAGCACCTATTTCCTCTCTTCAACAGGAATAAGGCAACAGTTGATTTTTACCTTTCGAATGTCGTGTTCCCAAAAGAAGCAAAAGAGTTTCCCTCGAAACTGTCGTGTTCAGGTTGGGATTTGTCTGAGAAGAAAGAACGTCTGCTGACCGGTAAGTCAAGATAAAGGTCGCAATCCTGGAGCTCGCTGACTCAACGACGCTTTAGGATTCTCGGGGACGAACGATGGTCAATATCTACTACCCCTCCATATCACTCAACGTGACCCCGATCACCAACGAGGGACCAACGCCAAGGTTCTATCGTATCTTCTACAACCAGAGAACAGGCACTATATGTGCATGACACATTCGAACGGCGAGCGGCGGACCACAAACGAATTCCTTGGAATCTTGGTTGCACAGGAGCCTGAGATCCGTGTCCTGTTGGATGTCGGTGCCCAAATGCTGGACCTGAAAAACGGCGAGCTAGCTAAGGTGTGGCTTGAGGTCAATACGAATGCGTCTGCGGCTATATATTTCAATGAGGACGACGAGTTAACGGTACTCACCCGAGACGGTAGTACGCATTCTCTCATTTCGTCGCCATTCGCGCAGCAGTTGGACCACTGTGTTGTGTACCTCGACGATGCACATACACGTGGTACCAATATCAAGTTTCCGAGCGGATTCCGTGCTGCAGTCACGCTAGGTCCGAAGGTCACCAAGGATCGTTTGGTCCAAGGTACGTACAGCTTTACGGTCTTCCAATCCATCAACTGACTGGTTCATTGCTCGTAGGTTGCATGCGAATGCGGAAGCTCGGCTACGAACACTCCGTCATGTTTTTCGCCCCTCTTGAAATAGATCGACACATCCGTTCCGTGGCTGGCAAATACACACTGAATGTCATCGACACAATGGATATACTGCAATGGACTATACGGGAGACATGCGACGATATCCAACACCGAGCGCCTCATTGGGCACAACAAGGGATGGACCATAAGTCTCGATATGCCGCTTGGACCGATTTCTGTGGAAACACACTGTCCCCAGAGGAACTTTCGGACGAGTGGCTGCAGCCGGAAGCGAAGACGCTGGAGGGTCTCTATGGACCGCACATGACTTTTGGCTCAACGTTGACCGACCCTGAGATTCGCAGACATTGCATCAAGCTAGGAGTTTTGTCGCTTCGGGATGTGAGCATGGATGAGGAACAAGAGCGAGAGGTCGTTCACGAGGTCGAGCGCGAACGACAATTGGAGCGTCCCCCGAGGGCGCCACCCGCAGTTCATTCGGTTCATCCAGACATCGCTGCCTTTATAAAGACGGGCATTATTCCTGGAGTCTCCAAAGGCCTTCGTCGAACTTTCGAGACGCTCGATATTACCTCCGCAGCCGCCAAGGAATCGCACATTTGGAGTCCATATGTACTAGCGACCGCTGACTTCGAGAAGACTGTCAGGTTATCACCATTAAGCAAGTTAGATGATTATCTGCGTCCTGTGATGTGGGTTGTGTCTGGACAAAGTGCGCACAACAAGGCACTCGTTGTTTTGAGCCCCCACGAAGTCAACCAGTTGCTGCCAGAAATCAGGTCGAGTGACAAGGTTCGCCTCCATTTGTACACACCCCGCGTCACCAGGTCCATGAAGACATGCGACGACCTTTCCTTGTACAACATCCCCGCGGTCCCCACTGACTGGACACCTCCCACGCCTCTCATGGACCAGCTGAACGTCTTCGCAGGGCAGCTATACTTGAACGACTACGAGACGTACATCCGATTGTGTCGCTTCCTGTGCGTGTACGCAAGAGACCTAAAAGACGAAAAGGCTATCGAGGTCGGATGCGACGGATTCATTTCGCCGCACAACCGGCCAAGGCACTTGCAGAGTGTCCCGACTTTTCAAACCTCGCCGTTGGATCCCGTGAGGGCGTTGATTGGACTTCGAAGAAAAGGCATGCGTTTTGCGCCGACCGACATGGGGAAACTCCTCGATGGACGGCTGCTTTCTGAAGCGGATTTCGCCGATGGCCCGGGGTATGACAATGTGGGTGTTGTCTTTTCTCTATGATAGTTGAATGACTGACGAACCAGACATGTCGCTACCCTCAGGGACCACAGCACCTACTTCACCAATTCCTACAGTCACTTTACCAAACTTTATGCATATTTTTGTGGTTACGTATGTTAAGTAAGCTTGCACTTTCAAAGTAGATCTCGAGTCTTTAAAGTTGCTTTGCGCACACTTTTGTGCATTCCGGTTCATCGACTTCTGGGTTTTCACACTTTCAGCAGGTCTTTCATGTTACATCAGCAAATGTGCATATTTTGCTTATCTGCTTTTGACCGTTGTACCTCGCCTGGAATCGTGGCACACATGTTCTACGACATTCATTCCAAACCACGGCGCGACTCTTCGTGGGAAGTCAAACCTTTTCAAACTAATCAAGATCAGAGCCACTGTCTGGAAGGATGTTCTGTGACTGAAATCATGGCAACAGACCCTTCACAGTGGAGTCACGATTGAAAACGGAGCCCCAAAGGACTATGATTTGACTATTACTCCATCCCAACACCTGCTGCTGAGTTGAGCGTTACGGGGTCACTGCGCAGTCGTGAAAGTGTGTGTGTTGTTCTGTGACTCAACAGAGGCTAGCGAACGCCAAATTAGTCTGGTCACCCTCATTGGCAATTTTTGCTATCTACCCAAACCTTGTCTGGGCGAACGGTGGATCCAGAACACCTGCGGTTCTCTTGTCATGGGAGATATCGTGGCCGCCGGACTCGGACAGCGCGAATACCATGATGATCCGGCTCATTACCAATAATCATAGGCCTTGAATGCTTCATCAGTGGGTGTGCAAGCTCTTGTCCTGCATCATTGAAAAGGGCTCACGTGTTGCGTGCACTAGCGCCCTCAGTTTGGGTAGGGGGGAGAGCGGACGTCGCCATTGCGCTCCCCAGAGGACGGTCCCGGAACGCCGCTAAATTAATTTATTTTTGATATTTTGACATTCTTGGGTCAGGAGTTAACTGCGGTGTGTCCTCGATATTGCACTCGGCCACCACTCAACACGGACGGTATCAAAACAGCGAAGTAAGCCCGAAGCTATACGGACGGGCGGGCGTTTTATTCCATAGTTTTGGATTCACGGGAGACGCAAGCTCACTGATAAGTCCGTACCGAATGCGCCTGCCCCGTTACCCCAATTCGCGCAAGAGTCTAAAATGTATCAAAGTTCGCTGGAGATGGAGAAGAAGTTGGATTGATGACGAGGAAAAGAGTCGAGGTTCAAGACGCGTTGGCCGCGCGTAAGGCTGTATGTCCTGCCTCGCGCGTGATGGTTTTGCCTCGGTCGTTCATGCAAGCTTCCGTAGACGACGCGGACGCTGAGGATGTTTGTCAGTCACACTGTCTCTAGGCAGCCGTGGCAAGTCGGTGACGCTAATGGCGATGGAGATGCGGTGAACTTTGAGACAGGCGGGACAAGGCACTCCAGCCTGGGCGTGGTCACTAAAAGTCAGGGTGGCACCCCGCAAGATTTCTTCGCTCGTCAAGAGGATGATGTGGAACTCGATCGGGATCCTCATTTGTACCCTGACGGAAATATTGTCGAGGTATGTCATGCGTGATTGAAAATGATTGTAGTGCCATGGCCTCGACCGCAGGGTGTACAACCCCAGCCGGACGGGTTTACGATCAGACGAACGAGGGACCAACTGACACGCGTCCGAATCTTGATGGACCTCGAACAGACAAACTCAAAGAGCACCTCAATCGTATTCGTATGCTTCTGAGCAACGTACCCTCTCGACTCGTCCTAATCCCCAATCTTCGGTACCCATTCCAACCCTCGTAAACTGTCCACAATGTGGGCGAAGGAAAATCATCCGGCATCGTCCCAATCTCTGCTACTGTTCTTGTGCACAGCTTGCGCATCCGCATGCACCCTACATGAACAGGAGGATTCATGATCCGAATAGTGCATATCGTTCATACCCTGAGCTAGACGATCGGGCCCAGCGTGACAGCCGTGCGGGACCCACCAGGGAAGCTGATGTCGGTGCTACGTGTATGGGCATCGTCGAGCTAGATGACGCATTGGTCCAGTTGCTGCGCGAAAGGTGATGATGGTAGGAGCTGGGTGCCGCTGCCTCATGTGAGTATCGTCAACTCATCATCCTCGTTGAAGTAGATGATCGCAGAAGAATCCGGGCTGGATAGCCATGCTTCAGCAAGCTCACGATTTCGAAGATCCAACATTTGTATCCCAACGTCCAATAGGACACGTATCTCGGGCCTCTGAGCAGTTAGGATGCGGAGAAATTCTGATCATTTCTGCAGTCAATGCCTTCGGGGAAATGACGCAGACTACTTGATCACCGTCATGGTCACACCATCATGTTTTTCGCCCCTCTCGAGGTTGATCGTCGAATTCGTTATGTGGCTTTGAACCCTATCAGTGCCACGGACACCTTACAGTGGGCGATACGTGAGACATGCGATGATATCCAGCAGCGTGCACCTCATTGGGCGTAGCAAGGGATAGACCATACGTTGCGATACGCCGTTTGGACCAGCTTCTGTGGAGGCGAGCTTTCCTCGAAAGAATTATTATTGGACAAGTGGCTCCAGCCATAAGCCAAGCGCTTGGAAGATCTTTATGGGCCGTTCAACCTTTCGAACTTTACCTTCGTAACCCGTCTTGACATTCGTCAGCGTTGCAGCGAGCTCGGTATTCCGCCGCTCGGCGCTGTAGACATGGATGAGGAACGAGAACGAGAACGACAAGTGCGACGACCTAGCGTTGTACAGCGTCCCCACGGCTCGCGCTGGGTGGATCCCACCCTCGCATGTTATGGATCAGCTGAACGCATTTGCCGGGCAGTTATACCTCGAGGACTATGAGGCGTACATCCGGTTGAGTTGTTTCCTTTGCGTGTCCACAGCAGACCTAAAATGCGAAAAGGGCATGGAGGCTGGGAGCGACGGGTACTTGTCCAGCAAAAGAACATCCGTATTGCTCCATGCGTAACAAAGGCTTGCAAGGACACAGTACTCGTTCTGGAACAGGCCGCCAGTAGCCCACGGACGACACTGCCTCACATTTTGGCGCACGAGCCATTGTCAGTGATGGGCTGCGGGACACAAGGCTTCAGAGTGGTTTCGTCGGTTGACAAGAAGATATG
>JBBPLW010000545.1:0-12046 GCA_038089995.1 Tylopilus balloui | reverse complement strand
GGATGGGACTTACGTCGACACGATATTATCGCCCGCACTTGCGATCGTGGAAATGGCGAGGAACTGCGCAGACTGACCGGACGCGGTCGCTACGGCGGCGGCCCCACCCTCGAGCGCAGCGATACGGCTCTCAAAGACGTCCTAAACGTGCACACGGACGACTCCATGAGGGAACGCTCAAGGGCTGTGAGTATGTATACGCACGACGGTGGGATTTCCGATGCGGGAGTAGATGTGACCAAACGTTCTGTGAGTCACCACGGGTCAGCCTGGGAAAGCCCGTTCGATGACGACGGGCCCGTCGTCGACGCACCTCAAACCAAAGAGATCGGCGCCGTGCTGGACGTCGTCTGAGCCCCGCGCGATTCGCTTTGACAAAAAAGCGGGAAATGAAAGCGCAGCTTACCGCAGAGTCGTTGAAGACGAAGCTGGTGGAGGCGTAGATGGGCACCGCGCGTGCCTTGGTGGTAGGATCGGGCACTTGACCTGCATGGAGCTGGAGCGTCTCGAATTCGAGCGGTCTGTGGAGGCCAACGTTCGATGCCCTGCATGGATTGCAGCAGGGTTCGCACTCACTTGTTGGGTTCGGCCATCACGATAAGGGTTCGACAGCAAGCTCACGGCGAGGAAGTTATAATTTATATATGTGAGATATAGTTTCGATTCCGACAGATCGCATGTGATCACGCCATCAGAAGGAGAGATGGCAAATCGAATTGGTAGATGTAGAATCAACATTGACAAGGATGTTATTGAAGCTGCAGCCGAATCATTTGTTACAGCCAGTCTTAATGAGACGTGTACAAGACGCACACTCGACTGTCGCACATCTGTATCATCTATATATTGGTCCTGAGATGTATGGGCGGATGATTAGCGGTGTATCTCCGCCTTGACGTATAAAGTTATAGTGCATTCGTCTACTATTAGCACGGAGCGACTTGGATTGCCACGCATGTGGCTGTGCACGTACGTCGCTGCGCTGATCACGAATAAAGCCGTCGGTCCAGAACTGTAGTGCCACGGCATTCTGTTCTCAAAACTTTCCATCCTCCGACTTGAATTTAGATGGCAAGCACTCTTGAATGCCTGTCATGCGAGCGAGGAACATGAACCAAATGTTATTGGCATGTTTGGGCAATCGCACTTGCAGCAGCACATGCCTGGGGAATATGCCCAGATCGCACCAACACCTCGACTAGTAGTAGATCGGGTATAGCGAACCAACAGTAGCCTCGAACCTTATCATATCCTTGCTCACGCGCGCTCCCATGACGCACGGCTCTAGTTCTGTGTGATCCTCCCTATCACCTCCGGCGCTCTCTCCGCTCTGCAGGTCATCGGCTCACAGGCGGAAACACGAATCCCTTGTTTCCAATCGGACTCCATCCGTCCGTCCGCTCGTCTGCCCGAATCAGACTCGCAATGCTCGCCGTATGCCTATGCATCCGTCCAAACCCCCCTCCAGCTTTCTTTGTCCCATGCACAGCGTGCTGCCGATTATACTCGTCTTGACCCTGCACACCAGCGTGATTAGGATTCGGCGAGCGATACGAGATGTGGTCCGGCTCGCCTTCGTCCGACAGGTCCATCGACTCGGCCGTGTCGCTCGCAAATTCGTCCGCGCCGAGGACCGGGCGTCGTGCCTCGAGATCGTACTGCTCGTACTTGGACCGCACGCGCTGTGCACCGCTCGGCGTACGCAGTTCGTCGGGCATGAAGAGGTAGAAAAAGGCCGTGGCGAGACACGCACCGCCGACGACGTCGATGAGGTAATGGTGTGTCAGATACATCGTGCTCCAATAGAGCACGCCGACGTACGTCCACACATAGCGTGCGGTGCCATCCCAAAAGTGCGTGATGAAGAGTGCGCCAAGGGTCGCCCAGCCGGCGTGGAGGCTGGGAAAGGCGCCGAAGACGAGGGGGGAGTTGGAAAACGCCGTCTCGTAGCCGTCGCTGCCGAAAAGAGCATCAATGCGAGCGAGCCCGCCGGGGGAGCCGGGAACGTCGTACGTGGCAGGGATGAGGCCGTAGATGACTTCGTACCAGGGGGCAGCACAGGGGATGAGGATTTGGATGAGGACGGCAGTGAGGTTCATGTAACCAAAGGTCTTGGCCCATGTCTTGAGGGCGAGAGGTCGGAAGAGCCAAAGGAAGAGAGACAGGACGAGTGGGTAGGCGTAATGGATGACGCCGTAGGGAAGCCATGCAATAATATCTAGGACGGGGTGCGTGAATCGGGTGAGGATATCGGAAACATTAGCCCCATAGAGGGCGAACTCGAGGGTCGGGAGAAGAACGACGTGCACGGCGGGTCGGAAATTAGAGGGTATAAAACGATTCGTGTAGAAGGCGAGGAGCCAGGCAAAGATGGGGGTTGCTGGGAGGAAGAACTGGGAGGTAAAGGGGATAAGGAGGGCGATGGCATAGAGTAGAGGGATCAGGAGCTTGGAGGGGAAAGACGGGACCTCCATGATGGTGAGCCAGAATACAGCGAGAGTCATATGAAAAATGTAAATGACATCAGACTTTGCGAATTCATGTGCTTGGAGACGTGAGATCGTGTCTGTGGGTGAAAAAGACTTGTCGAGCCGACCGACTGCAGCCGAAAACGTGGTAAGGAGCGTTCTCAACGATGCAGCTACGCTCGCGCGGAGAGCCTTCGCGCTGTACATTTGTGTATGCAAGATGTAGGATAGAATGCGTTGGTATAGATCCTAGCAATGGTGAGACGACGCGGCATCGCAGTAGGACCGCGGTTAACGTACCGAAAACAAACGAGCGACACAAACACGAGCTTACTGCCCACTGAAAGTCTTCAAGTGTCTTTGAGGCAAAATTAGCCAGTGTGCAGCTGGTCCAGCTGGTGTCCAGCTGACGAGCGGTTGAGAACGAAGGACTGCTCGTGGGAACAACATTAGTTATCGTGTCAAAGCCAGTGCCTGAAGATTTGCTCGTCCGGCATTCAAGAATCATCTTATTTTCTACCCATACTGATGTGGTGCCAGTCAGCTCATCGGGAGCCATCAACAACCCGGGCTGGACAGTGCTAGTGACCACTCGTTCCAGGAGCGAGTTGAGCTGAATATACTACTACGACACGGTCGCACAGATTCCACCCCGTCGAGTACTGTCAGCGACTCTTGGTCTCCTGTGGCGGCGTTGTGCCAGTGGTTCATACAGGAGGAATGCGCAGTATTCCCAATTTAACTGCACACTGCCGTCGATCCTCTCGCCAGAAATATGCTCTCCGCGTTCTTCTCTCCCATACCACTACGACCACAGCCAACGTATGTCCATCTTCAAGAGGTTCAGCCCTCTCGGAGACCTTCTCTTCGCATTTCAGCTCGCCTTTCGGCCTACATTGAGACGTATATGGGCCACCCCTTCCCTCCTCTTCCAACCGACAGCGATCTCACGCATCTTCATGTCTTATGTTTGGACTGTATTTGGTCCTGGCATCGATGGGAACAACATTCAATACAAGACCTCTCTCATTACACAGAATGCATACGGCGTCGTCCTAGACCTCGGTGCAGGTGGGTCCCCACTCTCTCGGTACGGCTTCCACGTGTTCACACCATATCAAAGGGCATGGTCACACAGCTAAATATCTTGACAAGACTCGCGTCACCAAATACGTCGCTCTTGAACCCAACGTGCTCATGCACAATGAAATTAGATGCGCCGCAGGCGCGGCCGGGTTCAGCGAATCAGCCGGCACCCTTCTCCTCCTTGCCTGCGGCGCCGAGGACACGACTACCATCCTCACTTCTCTGGGCGGTTATCAACCCGTCGATACCCTCGTGTCTGTGCTGACGTTTTGTTCGATACCCGAGCCTGAGGAGACTATCAGATCGCTGGTTACGGAGGTTCTCAAGCCTGGGGGGCAGGTACTCTTCTTTGAACATGTTCGGAACCCGCTGCCCCGTATCGCTTGGTGGCAAACGTTCTGGTCGCCCGTTTGGGCATTGGCGTTTGATGGGTGCAAACTGGATCGTCCTACCCACACGTGGATTCAACAAGTCGGCGGATGGGCGAACGAAGAATTGACAGGTTTTGATGGAGAGGACGAGGAACATCTATTCTGGCATTGTGTAGGGAAATTTGTCAAGGCTACGTGACAGGATCTCCCGTGCATGTCGATCTTATGCTTTCCATTGTGCTATTTATTCTGAAGTATCACTTGTTCCATGAGTACTTGTGATCCCGACGCTTACTCGTCATTTTCTAGACACATTCTAGGCTACATAGTAGTATTCGTCAAGCTAGAAAAAAAGCTGACAACTTTGACCTGTTCATTGAGGTCGCTCGCTGTCTGTTAAATCGTTAATGCTGCAATCTGTCAAGCAGCCTGTCAATTCATTGCCACCTATCTCGAATGGCACAAAAACGAGTTCCGAACTGACTCGCCGAATATTTTCCGACAGTTGCCTATAGAGATGTTGGCTTAGAATCCTGACGGGAGACAATCTTCAATCTTTGCAAAGATAGGAAAGCCATCTCTATTGGGACTGTCGGCATCTCAAAAGGGTAACGTAAGTATGATACCGGAGCTCGTCGAGGCGAGTTGCTTATGATTTTTAAGAGATGATCACCAAGATGCGCCCGACAGTATTGGGACGACCGATTAAATAGAAGGAATAAGGACTACTCCTGGTAGGTACAGGAAGAATAACGAAGAGTACGAAGATATAGCTTACCTCCAGTCGAATAAAACGAGGCTAGAGGGGCGCACGATGAGCTGGCGCGCCTACCCAAAAAAGGAAAGCTAATGAATGTAGCGTAAGGGAAGGTAAGTATGGAAGGATGTCCCCATCGGAGAGGTATCATGGGTTGCTATTTAGTTGAACGTCTGAACCTTGAATTGGCTTTTTAGTGAAGGGAGAAGTGGATCCGCGTGGAGTCTGCGCGACATTGAGTCATGGTTGGATTCCATTAGCGCCGAGACACTGCGATCTACTTGCTCTAGCAAGGTATGCCTACGTGTCGTTATCGGGGTTGCCAGTGGCTTCCAAGAAACACCTACTACGAAGGTGTGCAGGTTCCCCCATGGCCAGGTATGTAACCAAGAAAAACCTTTGATTCAATATTCTCTCCTTTCACCGGTAACAACGCTCAGACATAACAGACAACAAAACTCGGAGCAATTGTTCGTCTCTCAGTCAATTGGCACGAACTTGAACAGCTGAGCAGTTGAAAACCTTGGAGGGTGGGAAGGCTGGATGATGAGGAGCTTGAGCTCGATCTGATCCTCAAATCAGAAGCTATTGCATCAAGAGGAGAGAAAGCGCAATTTACCACAGCGCGAGACCTGTGATCTATGTCAAAAGGGACTGTCCATCCTTTCCCCCTAGCGTTGACTGGCTCAATACTAGGAACAACGGGACATTAGCTTAGTGGAACCTTGGGATCGTTCCGCTGATCACGCACGTGTATGCGTCCTGAGGGGCTCGGTATGTGGCGAGCCACTCCAAATTTTGCCCCTCATGGATGGTCGCGGTGACCTTGTCATCGATTTCCCCGGTGAAGGGATATCCACCAAGACTGAGACGATAGACCTTGTCGCCTTCTTCCCTGATCACCCACTACAACCGATGAGGTGAGTCTTTTATTCTGATCAGAGACGAGAAACTGCATCATACGGCCGTGACAGGTCCGTTGAGGTGCACACTCTGCCAAGCCGGCAGCGTGAGGTTGACACTTGTTGGAGGATGGCCCTCGAGAAGAGAGACGATCTTGAAAGTACCGGGTCTGAGGTTGGGAGCCATCGAGACTGACTTGGACTGCTGTGAGAGGCTTGTGGGGATCGGGTGAACTTTGCAAGTCGCTGTTTTATAGCCGCAGAGAAATTTGACCTTGGCAGAATCTGCCTCCCCCTTGCCATTCTCGCGACCCACGGCGCACGGCTGGGGCCTGGTCTGGGTGGTTCATCTGTGAGATCTTCCTTTTTCGTATCAGTTGTTTCCGCAACGGTGAGCTCTTTCAGGAACTGCTGCGTCCTCACGAATACTCGCCGTTCTCGTAAGCCAGGGTGTGGGCCTTGGCCTGGATGGTTCATTGGTGACATCTTCCTCTTTCGCATCAGTTATTTACGCTGCAGTCAGCTGTTTCAGGGACTGCCGTGTGTCCCCTCTCGGAATTTGGAATCTTGACTTTGTGGTTCCCCAGTGAGTTGATTGAGGATGTTTATAATGAACGAATCACCGACCCCTGTATCGTGCGTGGATTGTCGTCGAACGGAGATTCGGCGCTATAGGTACGATTTTTTTTTGTTGTTTAAGGGACGACAAATCCAAAGTTATACTATGCACGATGGTCAGTTGTATCGTGGTATGGAATCAGCTGTGAAATCCACTAATGGGGGGCCTTTAGATCCGATATTCGATATCTGGAGTCAACGGCGCAAGCTGATGTGTGTGATTTCAGCCGACCATCGGTGCATTCCATTCCCAATTTCCGCGCTGTACTAACATGTCCCTAACAGCGGCAGCGCTACTTCGAGCGGTGATCAAATTCAGACAATGCTTCGGTACCTAACTTGGGATCGAATTTACAATCCTCTCCAACTGTATTAGCCTGCCTTCAATCCCTATTGTATATGCTCTGGTACCTGGCGCAAGGGCGCCAGAAGAAGCGTAACTAACGGTGTTCGGACCGCTACTTATATGGCCATCGTACTTTCCCCCATCCCTTCTGGCCAAGAAGTGGTCTAACGCATCCCCATACGGCCCAGACGTGCGCTTTGAACCAAAGTCCATCGATGCACCGTCCGTCTCCTGGCATGCTAAATATATAATACCCCTGAGGGCCTGAGAGCGGAGATGTCAACTTGGTCGAGACCAAAAGACTGACCGAATGCAAAAGGAACTGTTTACGTGAAGGATGTTTCTAGAATATCTCCGGCATCTGATCAGCTACGATGGGTTAGAACAGTCAAGCCATCAATGTTGCTCCTGGCGGCCCAGGGCTCGATCGAAAGTTGCATAACGTCCCTTGGCTATAGAAACCCTCTGAGTATCTGCAAAGCGTGCTTCGATCACTCCGTTCACGTATCTTGTACTGCGGTCGTTGATACAGCTTTGTAGATCGCTCTTGTACATTTCTTGCTCTTGCATCTTCGTTTTCTCATTTTGCATCCCGCAGTCCTTGTAAGCTAACGAGGTACCCGTGCCTCCTTTGTAAGCACACTTGGCCGAATGAGAATCACGAGTGATACGATATTCGTCCGTTCAGCCTTGGGCATCAGATGGGAGAACATGGCCGCATTCGAACTGGGGAGATCACGGATGGAAGGCACTCGCCGGCAAGCGGTAGCGTAGAGTTCAGCCATCGAGGCAAGAGCCTCGGTGCGCTATAAATAATTTCTTGGTCAA
Source organism: Tylopilus balloui (assembly GCA_038089995.1). Lineage (NCBI taxonomy): Eukaryota > Fungi > Basidiomycota > Agaricomycetes > Boletales > Boletaceae > Tylopilus > Tylopilus balloui. The sequence goes on along the minus strand of JBBPLW010000545.1, from coordinate 4,670 downwards.
TGGAGTGCGGGCTGGTCATTCAAAGAGGAGGCTCAAGGTTGGGCCGGCGCTCAGACTGTGTCCTGGCCGATTCGATTATGAGTTCCCACGATCGAGTTCGTTTCGCAGGCTGGCGCTCGCCGTTCGCTGTGAACCACGCCTATTGCAACGATAGCAAGTAGAGACATGCACAGGTGACGAGAATTCACAGAAGAAGTGTGCGAGAGAAGGCCCCTCCATGAAGTAGGCCCAATTCGCAAGGTCCGATCCTCATTTCACTGCGCCCGTTCTTGTCATCTGCTGAAGATGCCAGCGTGATCGAGTGGGTTTGGTCGGTATAGGGAGAAGACGGAGAACGGGACTGTGTCGATACCGAATGGTTAGTGCCGACGTTGACCAACCGAGCTTGCAAGACCAGCCTCGCATGAACAGCGTGGACCGGGTGTGCTAGCGCCATGGGATTCGAAGTCATGCGTGTGGCTTTGCTTGACTGACAACTCCAATGGTAAAGCGACATGGCTCATCAGTCGCATGTTGGGCCACGATCGAGCTCACTTGGCTGAGTGAACTACGGACAGCCGGTAGACCACGCCGCTGTGCATCAAGTTTTCTGCCAGTGGAATATTCGAGGACTTCAGGAATCCGTCTTTTCGCGAGAGCCTCTACCGTGTCCACGTGACATAATCACTGACATCTTTGTTTCTTTCTTCGTCCACACGGCAGGTATGTAACCAAGAAAATCTCTAATCGATGTTCTTTCACTGGCAACATTGAGACTTAGTACACAACGCAACTTCCTACCATTGCTGCTCATCCCTCATTCTTACGCGTCAACTGGCTCGAACCTGAACAGCTGAGCAGTTGAAAACCTCGGGGGTTCGGAAGGCTGGACGATGATGAGCTTGAGTTCAATCTGAGCCACAAATCAGAAGCTGCTACGTCAAGAGGAGAGAAAGCACAGTTTACCACAGCATGGGAGCTAGGTTCAGCGTCAAAGGGGACTGTCCATCCCTTTCCATCACCGTTGATCGGCTCGATACTTGGAACCAGAGGACTTTAGCTTAGTAGAACCTCGGAATCAGGCTGCAGGCCACGCACGTGTATGCGTCCTGAAGGGTGCTGTAGGTGGCACGCCATTCCAAATTTTGCTCTGGGTGGACGGATGCGACGACCTTGTTATCGATTTCCCCGGTGAAGGGATATCCGCCTAGACTGAGCCGATAGGTTTTGTCGCCTTCTTCCCCGATTCTCCACTACAGTCGATGAGGTGAGTCTTTATTCTGATCAGAGACGAGAAACTATATCATACGGTCGTAACAGGTCCGTTGAGGTACACACTCTGCCAACCAGGCCGTGTGAGGTTGACACTGGTGGGGGGGTTGCCCTCGAGAAGAGATACGATCTTGAAAGTACCGGGTTTGAGGTTGGGAGCCATAGAGACTATCCTGGAGTGCGGTAAGAGGCTTGTGGTGAGCAAGTGTACTGTGCGAGCCGCTCTTTTATAGCCGCAGAGAAAATTGGCCCTTTGGCAGATTCTGCCTCTTCCTTGTCATTCTCGCAACCCACGGCGTATGCGTGGGGTTTGGCCTGGGTGGTTTATTTGTGAGATCTTCGTCTTTCATATCAGGGGTTTACGCTACAGTGAGCTGTTTGAGGATGTGTGACTGGCCCGTCTCGTTGTTCGCAGTGGGGCTTCCAAGAGGAAAGTCTGACGCGGCCTTCATTTCACCAGGGGGACGATCACGAGCGAATCTCCGTCCCCTTCCCCCTGCGTATTGTGCACGGTACTGTCCTCGAATGGAGATTCAATATTCAATATTCAATGCCATAAGCGAGGTATTTTTTTTTTTTTGGTATTGAAGTGACCGGCAACCCAATGCCATCACACGCACGACTGCGGACCTGCGGTAAGTCATACCATGACAAGGAACCAGCCAGTCTTTAGGTGCCGCATATCACGGTCCTCACAGCATGTCGAATATTGGTCTTTATTGTAAGGCCAATGATTCGACACCTGGAATCAGCGACGTTATTTCGTAACCTCGTGATCAGTGATCGGTGTATTCCCTCATTTCCGCACCAGATCGAGATCTCTAACGGCGGTAGCGCTTTTTCGAAGGAGGAAGACATCCAGACGTCAGGATTGAACTCGCCATCCTTTCCTGTTCTTCAGTCACTTCTTTTGCATGTGGTCTAACGTGGACATTTATCAGTAGCTAATGCTGCTGAAGGCTGCCAGAAGCAGCATAACCAGTTATGTTCGAGCCACCCATAAAGCTATCCTTTGGAAAGAAGTTGCCCAACGTACCTCCACACGGTCCACGTGCTGCGTCTAGGGCCACAGTCCGAATCGATGCATCGCCCGTCTCCTAGACACTGGCACGCTGATTGATATAAAAGTACGCCCCCTGAGGGTGAAGACATCAGTTGCGAGTGGGCCGAGAGTAAAATGTTAGCCAAATGTAGACGGAACTCTTTGAGCATGTAGGTTTTCATTTAATATCTCCAGGACCATCGACCAGCTATGATGGGTTAGAACGGGCATGCCGCATCGATACTGCTCCCGGAGACCCAGAGTTCGATCGATCGCACAACGTTCCCTGGTTATAGAAACCCCTCCGAGCATTTACGAAGCGCTTCGACCACTTGATTCATGTGTCTTGTACGTATACTGCGGCTCGTTGACACAGCTTTGTAGATTGCTCTTGCATCTTCATTCTCCCATCGCGTGTCCTGCAGTCCTTGTGAGCTAACGAGGTGCCTGAGCCTACATTATAAGCGCACTGACGCTCGGTCCTGATATAAATATGAAGTTACCATGCACAATGCATGTGGTAGAAACTATTGCTTGGACTCCTGACAGGCCACGCCGCTGTGGGGAGGACGCCGTTTACTTCTTCTCCTTCCTATATCCTTTATCTGCTAATATGAACCGGAGGCGCGGGGTTATTGCTCCAGATCAGAGGACATGGCCGCAGTAGTCGCGATCCTGCGTGAGATTACAACGCTTGATGGATGAAAAGCACTCACCGGCAAGTGGCAACGTAGAGTTTACCTGATGACCATCGAGGCAAGACCTTTTGTGCGCTCTAAAGAATTCTTCAGCCACTGGAGTGCGGCTGGTCACCAGCTACCGTAATATAGTACCTGACTGAACGAAACACTAAATATTCACACGTTCGAGTTTCTCTGGACCATAGTCTACATATCGTCTCGCTAGCTGGAAACGCGCTGTTAGTTGTGATCCACGCCCGACGACGGCAAAACATCAAAGTGGAGACACGCACAGGTGACGAAAACCCCTTCCCTTGACGAGTCTCCTCCGCCTGTTTATCATGGAGCAAGCTCTACACCCCTGCTCTCATTTCATCACGCCCGTTCTTGTCACCTTTCTGTCATGCCGGTTTGAAACTTGATATTGTTGGTTGGCTTTCCCTGGCCTGCTACTAGTTAGCTTCGAGGGTATGATTTGGACAGGGAACCCTGTTGCTATGCAAGTGTGATCGAGTGGGGTTGGTCCATGCAGAGAGAAGACGGGTTTGGAACTGAGAACGGGGCTGTATCGATGCTAAGTGGTTGGTTGACCAACGTGGTCATGGCGCTTGCGAGACCAGCCTCGTAAGAAACACTGTTGACCAGGTGCGCCAGTGTTCCTATACTCGACTGACACTTCCAACGAGAGCAGTGCAGGAATTGCCATGATGCCACCTTCCGAGTTCGGTGCATCGCGGCTTTGGCACTTGGTGAACTTGTGGCGGGTTCAATCGGGTATACACCGACTGGCTGTGAATGTAGTGTGGTGCTCTAGTGTTGGCATTTGCGTAACTATGAGTGCTCGAACTACAAGATACACGAAGGATCCGTGACAGATGACGAGCGAAGCAAAACAGGTGACGAGCCACCGCGATACATGATCCGGGTTAAAGGTAAGAAGAGGATAGGATACTCGAATGAGAAACCCAACAACTTGCATCTGCAGACGAAATGCCCAGCCGTGTGGACAAGGTAATATAGATGTCGAAATGGACGGTTGCTCACCCGACTGGACTACCACCATCGCCACCGATATAATGGCCCCTCCTGCCTGAGCTCGCTGTCGAACCCTTATCGTGATGGCCGAACCCAACAAGTGAGTGCGAACCCTGCTGTAATACATGCACCAAACGTTGGCTTCGATAGACCGCTCGAGTTTGAGACACTCCAGCTCCATGCTGGTCAAGTGCCCGATCCTACCACCAAGGCACGCGCAGTGCCCATCTACGCCTCCACCAGTTTCGTCTTCAACAACTCCGCGGTAAGCTGAGCTTTTATTTGTCAAGGCGAATCGTGCGAGGCTCAGACAACGTCCAGCACGGCGCTAATCTCTTTAGTTTGAGGTGTGTCGACAATGGTCCATCGGCATCCGAGTCGGACACATTGTTCAAGCTGACACTGGTTTTCGACAGAACGTTTGGCCACGTCTACTCCCGCACGGGAAATCCCACTGTGGTGTGTATAAATATCTAGTCATCATTGCGCATCCTCTGACGGCGTCGGTCGTTTCATGTTAGGACGTATTTGAGAACCGTATCGCTGCGCTCGAGGGTGGGGCCGCCGCCGTAGCGACCGCGTCCGGTCAGTCTGCGCAGTTCCTCGCCATTTCCACGATCGCAAGTGCGGGCGATAATATCGTGTCGACGTAAGTCCCATCC
>JBBPLW010000544.1:0-12081 GCA_038089995.1 Tylopilus balloui | reverse complement strand
CTGACGAGGTGCCCTTGGTCTGTGGGAGACTCGCTGCGGTGGCCCCACCAGCATCTGACGTCGCAGTGCCCGATCCCGTGCCTAAGCCCGTCGCACCTAGCACGGCCGCACTGTTCGTGTATGTCCGCACGTAGTTGATGTCAAAGTAGGCTTCGTCGTAGCGCGGACTCCCAGCTCCGACCACGCAGTCTTTGTACTTGGATAAAAAAAACAAAGACCGGGCCCAGCACGTCAGCGGCGAGCGCCATTTGTTCCGTGTATGGAAACACGACTCACACAGATGCCCGTCGGACCTTGGCCGGCGCATTCCGAGCCGTATATCGAGGGCACGCCAGCCCTATTTGCAAAAATGAGTCAGTCTCTTTACTTCCATAGTGCATACAGGTGCTTCGCCAGACGCCACACAGGTCAATATCGAACACGAGGTTCTGTGGCGAAAAGAAATGGGAGATATTGCACGTGAAAGATGAAAAGGCAGCATGCGGTGTTCCCCATGAGGACGTGTTCATTGATGATGTGGAACTAGCCAGAGATATGGACGAAGGAATGTCTGGTCTCTAAATCTGGTCGTCGGCACGAATTCGAGATGGATAAGAGAAGAAAGAACGCACACTCCAGAACCAGATGCTAACGTGACAGATCGCATCGTTAGCAGCAACCTCCATTAGTTAGAGCGAGAAGCTACACGTACAAGATCCCCGAGACGTCAAAATGCGTGGCGAAGACACCCCCACCCGCCTGCGTGAAAGCGCTACTGTAGCTATTCGGTGATGTCTCCTCCACAGTGCATCCAGAGCCTTGGGAGCAATCTGTTGCTCCTGTTGCGCCCAATTGATCCGTGTTGTCACTGTGATAACAACTCTGTGTGGTATGAATCGCCATCTGATATTTTCTATGATATCAATCTCGCCATCGTACGGCCAGTTGGGTCCTGTTGCCAAATGTCAGCCAACGGCTCACCGCTCAAAAAGCTACTTGGCGTACGTACCAAAACTCCAAAACGCCGGCCACACCTGGGGAACATACATACGTGATCATCGCTCGGAAATGAAACAGAACACGGTGGACTTACGGAGCACCCGTATGGTATGCGGTTGAGATCTATTATCCACAAGCTGCCCAGACCATACGCATCTCTGGTCGTTATGCGGACCTAGAAGGCCCTCGTCAACGTTCTAGCCGCTCGAGACCAAAAGGCACGTATCCATACCGAATTCCTCAGCTGACCAGATGTCACGTTGGTCGCGTTATCTACTCTGAGGATGACGTGATTATCGTTGTTCACATAGGCCAATTTCTGGCTGGACGCCGCTTGCTGTGTGACCCAAGTGACACTGCCTTGTGCGATTGTGAGGACGGGCCAAAGGGAGGGGGACGCACCCGTCCAAAGACGCACCCGAGGTCAAATTATCTGATCTGCCAAAAAAGTCCCAGCCGTTGAAAAAGGACGAGCCAGAGTAGTCGCGAACGATGTCATAGGCGACCGCATGCGAAGACGCGATCGAAAGGGTACACCAAGCAGACCACCTGTGCATCGCTTTCGAAGAGGACAGTGTCGAAGGGGCAGAGAACGACGGCTTTCACCCTCCCAGAGGGTGCGATCATTTAAGAACGCATGGGAGGTGGCAATACATATCGATCCAGATTCAAACGTTCATCCCAGACCGTAACACCAGCGTAAGGGCGGCGGTTAAATGGAGGCGACAGGAAATAGCCTAGGTGGTCATTGGATGGTGGCATCCAGTAAAAGGTGACTGCCTGTCCTCCGTGTGGCTCATGTACCTTTTATCTAACGTTTAGTGCAAGTTACGCGCCGGGCTTTGACGGCGCACCAAGTCGAGTATGTGTAAGCGTACGAACATTCCGTGGCAGCACGAGCTCGAAAAAAAAGCACCAGCTAGCGTGCACAAGCGGTGGCCAGCTGGTCTGGATCTGGATGACGTTGAGTGGCGGAATCAACGTAGCATAGGCGATTCGTTGCATAGCTGCCCTGACGGATTATTCTCATCTCCAGCCCAATCCGGATTTTGCCGGGTCGTGACTCCGACCACGCCAGCAAATCATAATATTTGTGCTTGCCGGAATTGCACCCCCCACTTGTGCTACTTCCTACATCTTTTCAACAGAGATGTCTACCGTACGAGCGAGTGGAACATTATCTCCATCCGAGGCACCAGCGCACCACAGGTGCCCAACTTTGATCGGGACCGAGTTAAGGCACCTCCCTCTTAGAACCAGGCTACTTATATCCGCCCGATCGAGACACAACGTCCCCGTCGTCATCAGCATATACGCGTCCATTGCCCAGATACCGTGATGTATAATTCATCATCGGTCGAGATTATGTCACTCACAACGTCGGTGTGGACACACACATGCCCAGTCATCGCCGAGATGGGCGAACGTGGAAGGCACGTAACAGAGCTCGAGCTACAGGCAATTGAATTGTGTACAGCCCCTTTGGGGCTTTTCGATATGAACAGGATTGACGTCGATGCAGTGCAGGATAAAGTAGACAAGCACCAATTGGATATTTTCCCTGTTCAACCAGGGTCGGCGTCATTGATCACACCAGGTAGAGCACACCATGGATGGTGTGCTTTCTTTAGGTGAGTTCTGACGTCTGTGATGTGTACAGCGCCACCCTGTGCTGCGGATCAAATAACCCTACAGTGGAACAGAGCTCAAGATGTCGAGTGATTGGCTCTGCAAGAACCGCAGACTATTTGGATGGAGTCGACGACGAGTCCTTCCTTCGTCATAGCAGAATGGAGAAGAACCGGCAGATGTAAAACCCACGCGTCGAGATTATCCGAGATAGGGAGTAGCAACTTACTGTCCATCTTGTCTGCAACACGCTCAGCAACTTGACCTGAACACGCTGTGGTTACAGACAACCAACCATTGGTTTCCCCCTTGTGTGTGGGGGTCCAGGAACGCGATGGAAGGAGGCCTTCTATCAACGAAAAAGGACTGGACTGTAAGTTAACGCTTTTAAAAAAGATGGAGGAGAAAAGGTCTCCCCACGAACACGAGACCCCCAAAGACGAAGCCAACGTAGCAACCGAGGTCCGCTTCGTCAGAATTGACGCTAGATGAACGAGGTGTGAGTACATGGACGTCTATCGGATCCAACAAGACAAAGAGTGACTCACAGATAGGGAACGATGATGTTGACGAGCATACCGCAAGGCGAGTTGGTCCAAATCCCGACGCCAACCGTCTTTGACCAGAGCTTAGTTGACGAGACTTCGGCAAAGGTGACATAGCCTAGTGGACCACTGTTCGACCAGTAGAGATGAATCGAACACGGGTGAGGAATCTGCGAAGTAAACGTACATACTAGTTTGGTAGACAAAGTTGTAGATGATCGTCTAGGGAGGATGCAGGATCAGCTCCACCAATGACAAAGAGTCGATGGGAGAGTGACCTACAAATGCAGAGACCGCCCATTTGGCTCCTTGATTTGCATTCCCTATCCAAGTGAACCCGATCAAGAGTAGGATCGCCGTGCAAGCGACAACGCGAATGACTCACCTCTAAACCGATCCACGTATGTCGGGGCATATGAGCCCTCGAGTTCGATCATCTCCTGAATTTGTTGCCGCTGGAGTTTTGCATCGATCATCGGTCTGCCGAGATGGACAAGGACTTTCTCCGCATTCCCACACCAATCCTTCGGTACCAGCCGCCAGGGTGACACTGGTGCTGAGGAGAATGAGTGGGAAAACCCATTGAAGAGCGCTGAGGGAGAAAATTGAGTGGGGTGCATGGATGCATGCGTATAGGCGTAAACACCTTGCATGCTTCAACCCCCGCCCTCATCCTTAGGATAACCGCACGCCAGGTATGATGGAATGCGTCGTATGCAACCTGGGGGGGGGGGGTTACTTTGCTTTCTTAGCCGGAACGAGAAGCCACCAGAGCGTGATGAAGCGAAGCCCGGTTCCAACGCCGAGCGTGCCCGCAAACCCGATCTCGTCGAGGATCGCACAGCTGATGAAACCACCCAGAAAGAGGAACAGGATGGCCATGACCTTGTGGTCGCGCAAGGCGACGAGATGACGAAAGTTGAACAGTTGCGGCTCGGTCATGAGCTCGCACCACGTCGTGGTGAGGACCACTAGACGACGACGACCGATCTCGGTCAGTACCGTGTGCGATGGGTGGGGATCGAACGAACCGACGTACCCGCGGTCACGAACTGGGTACTGAGACGCTTGCTCATGAGGCCCTGGAGACCCCAGCTGGCGCTCATGAACCTGATGGTGACGAACGAGAGCGTGTTGATCCACGCAGGGTCCCCGCAGATATCTCTGACGCTGCCCGAGGCGCTCCCCCAAATGGCGATGGCGGCGCTCATGGTGAAGACGGTCTATATCAACATACTGAGCATCATACACAGGCGTGTCTTGCAGCTGATCCTGTCTCCGATGCGGCCAGTAAAAGTGCCAAGATCCAGCAGAGGAAGGAGCGGAGGGCTTGTTAGTCGGCAACGTGGAAGGAATCGTGCCGCCCGTTGAACAGTCGTCCGAATTGCATATAGGAATCGACCAGTGGCGTAGAAGAGACAGACGGCGAACCCAGTTGTGCGGAGTTGCCGTCTGGAAGGAAAACGAAGCGAGTATGGAACAAAACCTTACTGCGCCACTGCTAACACGGTCGTTGAGCGAAAGGAAGGTGGGATCAGAAGGGAACGACGGACGTACATGAAGCTAGTCGAGAAGGAGTAGGCAGACAGCCTACGGCACGAGTCGAATTCTTGGGTGGCTTGGGCGCCGAGTGGAATGCCCAGCCTGAGTACAGCTGGACATCCGTCCGGTTGACATTATTAGACCAGCTGGTGCTGCGGGAACTTGAAAGTGAGGAGGAACATCACAAAGTTGACATGAGTGCGACGTGCCACGAACAGCGTGGTCGTAGAAATTTCGTCAAAAGACTCTTCCCACTTTGCTCCAAGACCAAACCAAACCACTTTCCTCGCGTTCACCTTCAACATCACGACGCAATGTGATCCACGCCCGGGAAAACCATGTATGTATTACATGTCGAAGGGAAAAAATAAATAAATAAAGATCACGTAGTGCGGAAGCAACGCCTCATAGAGCTTGGAACTGGCCCATCCAACAATGTATGTTCCCTGCTCTCTCCAGAACTCTCACTCCTCGTCCAACACATTCTCGAACGCGACACACGTAGGTCACAGAACGAGACCGTGGCACTAGAGACAGTGAATCCGTGCGTGCTCACCATCTTCGAGAGTTTAAGCTCGGCGCACCTGCCTATGTGCCTGATTCTGACGAGCATGTGCCATTTTTCCGACAAGACCAGCGCAAGGTAGGTCGTCGTCAGTTTCTTGCCACGATCGACCCGCAGATCGCCTTTCCTCCCTCCCATCTCGGATTAAGCAGTCTCCCATTCCACGAGCGTATCGTGCATGTATATCGAACGGTGGCGCAGACCGACTGTCTTGACAAGGACATTGGGCGGAAGCGAAGGAGAAGGCTTCCGTGGAGAAGGTTGGAAGCCATTCTGTTGAGGAAGAACGATGGGATTCCGGAGGACGTGTTAGACACCACATATCTTGACTAGCAATGGTAATATCATCATCGAGATTATGTTGTAGAGTTAGACTACTATATAATACTAAAGTCACTTTCTCGCCCGCCCGAGCGTCTGACACAATGTAATCGCGGGTCCAACCATCCCCAAGAAAACTTGGTATAGCTTCCCCTTTGTGTCATGAATGAGATGCTTAAGATCGCAGATCTCTTGAAGACCAGATCTAGGAGCTTGGTGAGCACGGGAGACAAAAGAAGGAAAGAAATGGAGGCAACTTGCATCACCCGAAGCGTCCTCATTTGTGGGTATCGCCTGTATGTGATCGTTCACAGGAAATATACGTCCATGGAATGGAGGGTGGTTTCGATGAAAGGCATGTTCTCCTATGAAGCAGTGTATCAGGGTCGAGAAATCGTAGTTCTGTAGAAACATTCATGCCTGCGTGGAAGCAGGCAGTCTGTGCTCCTTCGTGAACGACGCCCCCACGCAGCTCGACATTGTTACGGCCACGCAGCAAAGGCTGGGTAGTAGTATCATAGAGCTCATCCGACCGAAATTCACTTACAGCACCTCCTGAACACGCACCTAGTGAGCCACCACGGATACATTTCCATTGCACATACGCTACAGCATCGGAGCGTGATGCATCATATTGCAAGCGGAATGAAAGGGTCTTGCTGTGTGCGTCTCAGTTCCGAGGCACGCAATGATCCACAGCAAGTCAGCTTCCATGATGCACACCCTGCATGTGGATTCTCGTACAGCAAAGGGCGACGCGCTTTCTGAGGCCCGGATAGCAGGCACCTGGACAACAAAGTCACTAATATACTGTGGAACCGGACACAATCTTGCGCGCGGTGTACGACCACGGCAATGTTACACACTTGGCATCACAAGCACGTCGCGTGCGGGCCCACCCAGGATGTATGCTCGCGCATCAGATTTAGACAGGAGAGCTTCGATTGATGCACTGCCCGTAGAAGTCAAATACCGCAGCCAAACGTGTGCAAGCGAACATGGCCTTAAAAGCATTCTGGGTAGGTCCTTCGCCGCATACCTCGTCAACTCATTTTCCCTCCCTAACTGACGATGGGCAGCTGTTTGAGTAAAAGAAAGCAACGACCGCAATCAGAACCACTGATAGCTAGTGCGCCAGCTGTGGGTATCCATACCCTGCCTGTGGTTTGTCGACTGACGCTTCCTGCAGCACGACCCACCAGGCCCCGTCATTTATGGTACATTCCCCGGATGTGCGGGCGAGGAGCAATCCAATGTGGCTGGTGAACAACCGCAGCATATTCCCGCTCCACCAGTATCCACGGACAAAAATGAGGGAATGGGGATCCCGAAGCATGATACCCAAACTCTCGCAATTTCTGACCCCTCCCTGGATTGTGTGGGGCACGAGGAAAGCAAGGAGGGACCCATTGGACCCTGCGATCAACTACAGCATGTGTTTTCACCCTCAGGCCCTACGGACAAGAGCGAAGAAGTGGGCATCGACATTGCGCAGCACACTGGACAGCTTCCTGTCGTTTTAAACCCTTCTGCTGGATGTGCAGGGCAGCAGGAAAGCGAAGAAGAAGTCCCAGGAGTGAGTGAAGAACTACAGCACGGGCCCTCAGACTCTACAGAGAGGAATGAAGAAATTGTCGTTGCAAGTACGAATTCGTTTCTCCAGGCAGCATGCGAACATTGCTAATGACATGGTAGCGATCCAAGCAACCGATATTGCTCTTGGCCTTAGACGACTTCCCATCGGTTTCTACGTCGTGCTACATCATAATGGCCTCGAGTGGAGAACCGATAACAAGCCTTCGTCAGTCAATAACGATGTCGTCGAATGGAGTGGCCCGATACCAATGTGAGACCACTGTTCTCTAGTTACCGTCAGTTGTAACCGGATCCGTAGATCATCAGATTTGTCAGCCATTATGCATCTCGAGGTCTACGCATCGTTTGAATTTCAGCCCATGTTGGGAGTTGGGGAGCAGCTGCGAAGGCTGACAGCAACGGTGGGGGAACTACTAGACCACAGTGCAAAAGACACTCGTGAGTGGGACCGAGCTTTGCACAAGTCTGAGGACTCACACCACAACAGCATTTACATTCTTTCCGAAAGCTGGAGATGTCATGTCCCCATGTTCATCCATTCTGGTGACCGTCAAGCGGCAGAAACGTGAGAATAGTGAGCCATCAGGATCGAGGGTCATTGGCCCACATTGGGTAAGTAGCACACTTGCGCGTCACGACGAAACTGATGTACCGCACTCCTGCACGATCCTCGTCAACTATCATATGTCGACAGTCAACCCCAGAACCGCGAGGAGAGTTAGAAGATGCGACCAGCCTTGGTCATAGCGCTCTCACGCGTTATCGAAAGTATGGTGAAAAACAGGATCTGGAGCGTTCTATTCAAGAATTCGAGCACGCGCTTAACGTCTGTCTGTGGGACGATCCTCGTCGGACAGCTGCGAAGTCGAACCTGGCGATGGTACAACTGATCCTCTCCCAAGTGGAGGGCACGGATGCTCCATTGGAGATTGCTCTTCGGTTGCACCAGGATGTCCTGTCTACCCGTCCTGCTGGCCATCCTGACCGGCCTCTCACGTTGATTCAGCTGGCCTCGGTGCATTTTGCGCGATTCTGGAGAGTGAGGGACCATGATGAAGCGAACAGTGAAAGTGCTGAAGAATTACTTCATGAAGCAATAGAGCTCTCTGCTGCGGAAAGTTATGAAAAGCGAGCTGCAACTGTCATGCTGGAACTGTGTGCCACACACAGGAGAGGTCATGAGCGATCAGATGGGCAATCTTCCATGGAGCAGGATTGGACTGCAAGCTTAACGGACGAAGACGCACGGAATCTGAGTGTCTGGCTATTGCAGCGGTTTGAACGGTTTGGAAATCTAGCAGACCTACAACGAGGAATCACAATTTTGGAGGGACTGGTCAAGTCTACGTCGGTTGGGGACCGCGGTTACTGTGTGGCACTGGGGAATCTAGGTGTTGCGTTGTCGTGTCGATTCCAGCGCCTTGGACGGCTCAATGACCTCGAGGATGCGATTTCGAGTCTGAAGGAAACTGTTCGCCTCACTCCTGATGAGCACCCTGATAAGCCCGCGTTTCTCAACAACCTCGGGAACTCCTTCGAAACCCGTTTCTCACGCCTCGGACGGCTCAGTGATCTCGAGGATGCAATTTCAAGGAAGAGGGAAGCTGTTCACCTCACTCCTGATGACCACCCTGATAAGCCCGGACGTCTCAACAACCTTGGGAGCTCCTTCGAAACACGTTTCTCACGCCTTGAACAGCTCAGTGATCTTGAGGACGCAATTTCGAGAAAGAGGGAAGCTGTTCGCCTCACTCCTGATGGCCACCCTGATAAGCCTGGGCGTCTCAACAACCTCGGGAGCTCCTTCAAAACCCGTTTCTCATGCTTTGGACAGCTCAGTGATCTCGAGGTCGCAATTTCGGCTCAGAGGGAAGCTGTTCACCTCACTCCTGATGGCCACCCTAATAAGCCTGGGCTTCTCAACAACCTCGGGAACTCCTTCGAAACCCGTTTCTCACGCCTAGGACAGCTCAGTGATCTTGAGGACGCAATTTCGAGGAAGAGGGAAGCAGTTCGCCTCACTCCTGATGGCCACCCCAATAAGCCCGGGTTTCTCAACAACCTCGGGAGCTCCTTTGAAACCCATTTCTCACGCCTCGGATTGCTCAATGATCTTGAGGATGCAATTTCGACTCAGAGGGAAGCTGTTCAGCTCACTCCTGATGGTCACCCTAATAAGCCCAGGCGTCTCGGCAACCTCGGGAGCTTCTTCCAAACCCGTTTCTCACGCCTTGGACAGCTCAGTGATCTTGAGGATGCAATTTCAGCTCAGAGGGAGGCTGTTCAGCTCACTCCTGATGGCCACCCTAACAAGCCTGGGCTTCTCAACAACCTCGGGAGCTCCTTTGAAGCACGTTTTTCACATCTCGGACAGCTCAGTGATCTCGAGGATGCAATTTCAAGGAAGACAGAAGCTGTTCACCTCACCCCTGATGGCCACCCCCATAAGCCTGGGCTTCTCAACAACCTCGGGAACTCCCTCAAAACCCGTTTCTCACGCCTTGGACAGCTCACTGATCTCAAGCATGCAATTTTGACTCAGAGGGAAGCTGTTCAGCTCACTCCTGACGGCCACCCTAATAGGCCCATGTATCTCAACAACCTCGGGAACTCCCTCGAAGCCCGTTTCTCACGCCTTGGACAACTCAGTGATCTCGAGGATGTAATTTCAAGGAAGAGCGAAGCTGTTCACCTTACTTCTGATGACCACCCTAATAAGCCCCTGTATCTCAACAACCTCGGGAGCTCCTTCGGAATCCGTTTCTCACGCCTCGGACTGCTCAGTGATCTCGAGGATGCAATTTCAGCTCAGAGGGAAGCTGTTCAGCTTACTCCTGATGGCCACCCTGATAAGCCCGGGCATCTCAACAACCTCGGGAGCTTCTTCCAAACCCGTTTCTCACGCCTTGGACAGCTCAGTGATCTTGAGGACGCAATTTCGACTTTGAGGGAAGCTGTTCACCTCACCCCTGATGGCCACCCTGATAAGCCCATGTACCTCAACAACCTCGGGAACTCCTTTGAAACCCGTTTTTCGCGCCTCGGACAGCTCAGCGATCTCGAAGATGCAATCTCAACTCAGAGGGAAGCTGCTCAGTTCACTCCTGATGGCCACCCTGATAAGCCCGGGTTTCTCAACAACCTCGGGATCTCCTTCCTAACCCGTTTCTCACGCCTCGGACAGCTCAGTGATCTCGAGGACGCAATTTCAACTCAGAGGGAAGCTGTTCAGCTCACTCCTGATGGCCACCCTGATAAGCCTGGGCTTCTCAATAACCTCGGGAACTCCTTCGAAACCTATTTCTCACGTCTTGGACGGCTCAGCGACCTCGAGGACGCAATTTCGAGGAAGAGAGAAGCTGTTCACCTCACTCCTGATGGCCATCCTGATAAGCCTGGGCGTCTCAACAACCTCGGGATCTCCTTTGAAACCCGTTTCTCACATCTCGGACAGCTCAGTGATCTCGAGGAGGCAATTTTGACTCAGAGGAAAGCTGTTAGGCTCACTCCTGATGGCCACCCTGATAAGCCTGGGCGTCTCAACAACCTCGGGAGCTCTTTCCAAACCCGTTTCTCACGCCTCGGACAGCTCTGCGACCTCGAGGACGCAATTTCGAGGAAGAGAGAAGCTGTTCACCTCACTCCTCATGATCATCCTCAGAAACCCGCCTATCTGACCAACCTTGCCACGTCTTTCGTTGCTCGTTACCTCCGCCATGGACGGATCAGTGACATTGAACATGCACTTTCGCTATGTTCCCATGTTGCTTCAATTCCCATTGGTACCCCCAGTGTTCGATTTTCTGCAGTACGACGGTGGATTCAGTATGCTCGACTTATCCGTCATCCCTCTCTCCTCCATGCATACTCTGTCGCTGTCAGTCTCCTTCCTCAGCTCGCCTGGATTGGCCTCTCTCTTTCACACCGCTACGATGAACTCACCCGAAGTGCGGATATGGTACGGGAGGCCGCAGCGGCTGCTTTGGACGCCGGATTTCCGCAAACTGCTCTGGAGTGGCTTGAGCATGGGCGCTCGATCATTTGGGGGGATCTCTTCCGGCTTCGCAGCTCTTACGAAGAGTTGTCTTCCGCTCATCCCAGTCATGCTAGTCGACTTCGCACACTCTCCACCCAACTGGACCAGGCTAGTGCCACTCACGAACAATCGTTGTCAAATCTCTCCGAACAGAATCGTAGTGATGCGCATCACACGGCAGAGTCCCTGCGACAGGTGGCAGATAGACACCGTGCGCTTGCGATCGAACGAGATAAGCTGCTGCAGGAGATCCGGCGGTTACCAGGCTTCGAGAAATTCCTCCTCCGTAAACCATTCTCCCAGCTCCGCGCCGCAGCCCACTCTGGACCAGTGGTCATGCTCAACGTCGCGAAAAATCGCTGTGATGCGCTCATCGTTGTTACCGGTGTCGACCATGTCATTCATGTCCCGCTCCCAGCGCTCACTCTCGAGCGATCCATCTATCTTCAGAACATCGTGAAGGGTTTCGTTCGGGATGCAAGGGTTGGGGAAATAGGTGCACGGATCGGCATCAGCTGGGAAACTATCTTATTCCCCTTGTGGAAAAGCGTTGTCAAACCAGTCCTGGACGCGTTGGCCATTCAATTAGTATGTGTCGTTTCTTGAATCCATGGGTAATCTATTCATCTGTAGCTTTGAATAGACACCTGTCGATCGATCACGGATTTTTTGGTGTCCAACTGGCCCTCTTGCGTTTCTTCCCATCCATGCTGCCGGCTTCTATGACGACCAGTATTTGGAACCTGGGCATAAAGTATTCGATTTCGTCGTCTCGTCATACATCCCTACTCTTAGCACTCTTTTGAGGTCATCTAATCCCGATGCGGCCCCTCCCAGCAACCCTCTCCGCCTCCTCCTTGTCCCCCAAC